>VDFB02270651.1:3780977-3868130 GCA_007258455.2 Sequoia sempervirens | reverse complement strand
TAAGTGCCTCAAATCTAACTTGGAAGATTTTCAGGTGCAAATATGGGCAACTAAAACTGCAATATCTTTCAACCCAGGAATAGAAAATAAAAACCGTAAATTGGGAATTTCATTATGACGAAAAGGGTATCCAAAAATGTAAAAACATCTAAAAACTGAGAAACTTGAAATTTAACTATTTTTGGGTGATGCAAGATTGCCCTTACACCACTGGATGCTCCTGCATCAGGCTAGTTGTATTATGTAAATATTTTTATAGAGTCTTTAATCTTTTATTGGAAATCAATATTCATGAAATAATATTATATTGATGTTATTTTATCTCATAGTGTAAGAATATACACTAAATGTGATATATTTCTATTAGTGGTACTAGAGCATTGTAAAAGAAAAATGAAAGGAGGTTAGAATTTTTTTTTGGCTTTTTATATTTTAAAATATATGAAATTTTATATTTTTGTTAAAATTATTTAAGGTCTAATGGTATAAGGACATAAAAATTCTTATTATTTTTTTTGGTAAAGGTAGCAAAACTACTAAATTATAGCACATACAAATTATTAAAAAGGCTGTTCAATATTAAATTAGTTCTTTTAGGTGTTAAAAAACTTTATTATTTTTTTGAGTGATATTAACTAGTGGTAATTAGGTTTCATGAAATTATGTTTCTCTTTTTCTTTTTTTCTAATCTAGTGTGATATGAATGTACGAACAAAGGGTTAATTTGTAGCGCCCTGCTATGCAAACCCCAAAGGACACTAAAACATCTAACATTTATGACACAATTCTTTTTTTAAGTAAACTAATATGAGTGTACATTTATCACTAGTAATGAAACCATACATTAATACATCACCTAACTAAGTCCCTTGGGGTAACATGACTGCATTACATTTGACTAACTCTAATATCACACAATTCCCATAATGATGATTGACTAGCTACGAGAATTCCACTTAACCATTATATAGAACTAATAATATATGAATGATCATCCATAACATTATATAAATGAAAACCATCCATCACATCTATGAATTTAAATATAAATATTTCCACAGATACAACACCATTAAGGTTCGCATACTGTGAAACAATAAACACATAATATTACAAGGATCAACATACATTACATAAAAGATAAGCATCGATCAGTGACCATGAGATAATGCCAAAGACTACAATCATCACATCTATAATATGAAGATACATCGTTTAAGTTTTACATCAATACAATAGTGCTTCCCAACATGAACGAGAAGAGTACAATAACATGGAACGATACATCTGAGATGAATGAGTACAAAGCATCAAGACTGGTTCCAACTCGGGTACATCCCCAGAGTCACTACAAATGGTACAATGCTACCCATCTCGATCTTCGGCTGGGGACCCAATGGGGTGCATAACACATTCTTCCTGACTATGTGGACCTTAAGGACCACCCCCCATGCTAGGAGGTGACAAGAAGGACCCAAAACAAAGGAAGATGGTCAAGTGAACAAGACTAACACGACGTCACAAAAAAAGCAACAACAAACACAAGGCAACATCCGCTTCTAGAGGAACAAAAGCAACAAGGGGGAAACAACAAACATCCAAGGTTGCTAAAGGGAAGAGTGTCATCACATGGCTTGACATGGGTTACCCAATGTGAATCTTCATAGGTTACTGACCCCCTTCTTGGGTTACCTTGGCAACCTCAACCGATCCCCGACCCCCATTCTTACACATGCAGAATCAACTCACCTTTCATGAAGACAAGGCGGTTGATTTGCCATTCCAGGCCTTCTTGTCTCATCTCAAGCCTATACGAGTGCTTGAGCCATGAGAGAGGAATCCATTATCTTTTATTAGTGTGATTACTACCCATTCCCCCTAGTTATTGATGCAGGAGCATCTAGCGGAGTAGGGAAATCTTGGATCACCCAAAAAAAATGTTTTCTTTATTTTCTTTAGTTGTTTTGAGTCCCATGATGACACTTAGGGGATATAAGACTGTCAGGGATAAACAATAGTGAAAAATGAGCACTTACTATTTTTAGTAAGTCAGCTAAAATGGGCTCGTATGGACGTGAAAATTTACCCCAAGGAGCAGAGCAGAAAAATATTTCCAGTCATGCAAGAATCACCTCAATACCCTGCACGGTTTGGGAAAAATTAAAGTTTCTATCTTAGGAAATTTCTCCAATGTAGCTTCAAATTCAGATATAAAACTTTGGAGGCCCCAAAATAACTAAAAAGGTGGTTCGCGCGTTGTAGATCTCGTTGAGAGCTTACCAACGATATGCAATAATAGAAAATCAGACTCCCAGATCAAAAGTTATGGCCCTGCAAAGTTGGTCCTCTAAAAAGTGAATTTCATAAAAAATTCTTCCTAGGCCAGAAATAAAATAGCGGGACTTTTGGTGCCAAAAAAAGAGGGGGAAATTTGTACTTTCTAGAAAATTATAGGGCAATTATTGGGGAAAATAAAAAGGGTTAAGTGGGGGTTGTAGATGGTGGCCTTGATAGTGCAGATTGTGGCTTCCAATAGTAGATTTTTCTTTTCATAAGTTTATTTTGTTGTAATGAATCAAGCCCATGAGGCTGTAGCATTAAGCTTTGAATTTGTAATTGCATTTTCTGAAAATAATTGAAAGTAAGTCAATTTTCTATCTGGCATATTTTGTGTTGGTGTCTGTTGTTGTGATTTCTATGGGATTTGGGCGGTGTGGCCCTCATCAAGTGGTATCAGAGCAGGAGTTCCTGAGCCTGTAACAGAGCATTGAACATGAGGCAGTTGCAATAGCACCTATGAGTGTGGGTTGAATTCAAGATGCCTCCAAGACTTGCCGAGCATGGCAGAGGTAGAGGCCGAGGTGGAGGAGGTCCACCTAGAGATGAAATCAGATCCCTTAGAAGGTAATTAGAAACCTTGCAACAAGAGGTTCAAAGAAGAGATGTGCAACGAGACATAGATGACAGTGAAGACGAAATAGAAGGGGAAATGGAAGAGGAAGAGCAAGATACAATGGATCCTGGAGAAAGAAGATTGCTGCAAGCGATCTCAAGCATTGGGAAGAGACCTAAAATGGAGGTTTCAACTTTCAGTGGAAATCTAAATCCTGAAGAATTGATTGATTGGATCAATGACATGGAGGAATTTTTCAAGTTTGAGGAGATTGAAGATCCTCACAGAGTGAGGTTTGCAAAGACAAAATTGAAAGGTCACGCTGGCCAGTATATGGTGGAAAGAGGTCCAATTAGAAAGAGGAAGACAAGGGAAAGGTGATATTTATAGATGGGACAAAATGGTGTCAAAATTGAAGAAACAATTTATTCCAGTCGATTATGAATTGGAGCTGCTCAAGAAGATGCATAGCTTGAGGCAAGGGACAAGGATGGTGAAAGAATACATAGAGGAATTTCACAAGGTCTTGATTCAGACAGGACATTATGAGGTGAATAAAGAGAAAGTTGCTCGTTATATTAACGGGTTGAAGCCAAGCATATAGGAATAATTGTCACTGGTAAGAATGACCACCATTGAGGATGCTTACCAGTTTTCTCTGAAGGTTGAAGAACGATTGAACAAGAGGTTTGACAACAAACAACAAGGTGGAGGTCATGGAGGAAAGACTGGTGGACGGTCATATGGAGGTCGAAATGAAGATCAAAAGAAGGGTGAAGGCTCCAGTAGCAACCAAAACCAAAAATGAGATAACACCTACTGTCCTCGTGATCAGAATAATGGAGACCAAAGAGGAAGGGGAAGATCTGGATGAGGACTGGGAAGAGGAGGATTTTGTGGAACCTGTTTGCAGTGTGGAGAAGGACATAGAGCCTATGAGTGTCCTCAACATCAATGAAGGAAAAATAGAAGACCCGAGGGTAATGCACAGGTTGAGCATGTTGATGAAGATGTTGAGTCTTCACATTCTAAGGATGCAGAAAGAGGAGAGCTTCTTGTTACTAGAAGAGCCTTGCTGAATGAGGAGAATGAGCCAACTCAAAGGAAGAATTTGTTTTGCACTAGATGTAAGGGTGAAGGTAAATTTTGCAATGTTATTATTGATGGAGGTAGTACTGATAACCTTGTTTCAAAAGAAATGGTTAGTAAGTTGCAGTTGGAGAGAAGAAGGCATCTGAACCCAAACTAGATTGCTTGGTTGCAGAAGGACCATAAATGAACAATGTCTGGTAAAGTTCAGGATTAGGAATTACCATGATGAGGTATTAAGTGATATTATGCCTATGGATGTTTGTCATATGTTGTTAGGCATATCGTGGCAGGTTTGATCGACGAGCAATACATGATGGACATGCCAACACCTATTTTTTCATAAAGGATGAAGTTTGTCATAAGTTGAAGCCCTTGAAGGAGGCAGAGGAAAAGGTCTGTAGTAATGCAAGAATTTTTTTGGTTGATGGAAGAAAGTTCCTAGAAGGTATGAAGCATGAGCATATGTGTTTTGCATTGATCCCTAGAGTTGATAAAGAAGATACTATTGAGGTACATGTAGAGGTTTTAGATTTGTTGAATGAGTTTCAAGCTATTATTTCTGATAACATACCTGAAGGTTTACCTCCTGTAAGAAAGATTAGTCATTAGATGGATTTGATTCTTGGAGCTAGTTTTCTGAATAAGGAAGCTCATCGTATGACTCCAACAGAGAGTGAAGAGTTGAAAAGACAAGTGCAAGAGTTGTTGCGGAAGGGATTGATCAGAGAGAGTTTGAGTCTGTTGATGGTAAAAGTAATACAACAATGTTAAACAAAATATTTCTACTCTATTTCTCCTGAAAAAGATAAATATCCTAAAGAAACCTATCTTCCAAGGTCGTTGTAGTTGGTTCTCAACTGTGCTGATGTTGTTTAGTGGCCTATGCAACTATAATGTTCAAGGGGCCTGCTGGTAAAAGGATAAAAACTACATCATACAAATTAATCTACGTTTGGGGGGGTGTAAATAAATATCAAAAGATAAAACAAAGCTCAGGACAACAAAACATAAATGCAGATTTCCTTCAATTCAGACATACAAATTTCATAATGAGCATTATTTCCAAACAACTAAACCATAAAATGATACAATCCATAGAATAATCCATACCATTGCATTCATTCATAGTGCAAATTCAAGACATTCAATCATTCATCATTCATAAACTTCAAAGATCAAAATAAGAACATATCACCAACTCATCATTAAAACTTATAGATCAATAAACACCAAGAAATCTCATTCAAAGATAATTCAATGGAAACAGCCTCAGATTCAGAATCTTCTATTGATTTTCATCAAATAAGAGACATTTATGCACAACATTCACTGGCATACGAATGACCATTTGTTCATTGACATCATCATTAAAGCTAGTTCTGAAAATAGCATAAAACTGTATTAAAAACTGTAAAAATATTTAAGTGTCTTTGTATAAAGCTATAAAAAGTTTCTGAAAGCTGTAAAATTCTCCTAACTTTCTCCTTAGGTAGCCAATATCTCCTTAATAAGCCAACCTTTACAATATGGAGAGGAAAAATACATATAGACAAGTCCTAACACTAAATCCTCTAGTCAAAAATTGAGATCCACAAATTTAGGGAATCACTGGAGCTGCATGAGATGACTGCCTTGCTGATCTTCAGTTCACTTGTTGATGACTTTGTATCAAAATCTGATGCACAAGGAGAAGGTCGAATTGTTGGGAGATCTTTAGTTGAACTTATGTTATGATCCTGAAAAATAAGGGGAGAGCTGCCCAACTAGCTGTACCATCTGATGCCTTATTCAAAAAAAGAATATTCCATATGCTTACTCCCCTATCTTTTGTTCAAGAAAATACTCATCATAACTATCCAATACTTGTTCAAGCATGTCCATATCTGACCCGTCTACCCAACTGTCCTCAAATTTTATTTTCTTCAACTCTGTAGAGGTGAACTTTTGCATATCATACAATTTGGCAAGCTCTTTCCGGACAATCTTTATTACTTCCTTAATATCCATGAACCTATCAATCAATAAGTCATCACCATCATCTCCCTTATGCATTGCCTCTTGAAATATATTATTCCATTTGTTTCTCAACTCATCAAGAGGAAAACCATCTTTGATAGGGACATCTTCATTTACTATCATAACAATGATTGCTTCCAACTCCACAATTTGGTCAGTCAAATCCTTGCTAGCCTGTTGTACCTCATTTCTATGGGCAAAAATAAATGAAGTCCTAAACTTGATAATGCTTATAGTTTTATTAATGAAATCTTCATTACCTTCCTCAATGATAGAATACTCCAAGAGTGTTTGTTGAGGTAGTTTAGTAATCTCTTTCAACTTCTTTAGATGCTCTATGTATTCTTCTTCTTGCTTCCAAAGGTCCTCAACATATGTAGTTACATCATTGGATGATTCCAATGCTTCTTTATGAACCTTGTGAGCTTCAAAAAGTAACTCCTCCACCTCTTGGTTCAACCTATCAATCCATCTATCTAACATTTTCACATTGCTTCTCATCTCAACAAGGTCATCAACTTCTTTCTTGCTTAACAAAATGGGTGTTGTAGGAGCAATAGATTGTATAGAAATAGGAGAGGATAGGTCCTTTAAGAACCTATGAAATTGATCTAATTGAGCCTTGAGCTCATCTTTCCTTTGCTTGTCCTTTACCATTCTTGACTTGGTGGAGGATGCTACAATATCAATTAAGTCCATTTGATGATTTCTTGTAGGCCTTCCCAAGTTCATAGTCCCTAGCTGATAATCACTTAACTGGATCTCTAATCTGTCCTTGTCTACCACTAGAATGGAACACTTAGCCACAATCTCTCCAACATCTGTCAATTTGGTGGAGTGAAGGACTTTAGCCCTTTTCTTGGGCCTCTCCTTCTCAATCTCTTTTATCATGTCATCCCAATTCAAAGGCTGGGGCTGGATCATCTGCCTCTTTTTTAAGTTAAGTTTCAACCATGTTGGGGTAGCAGGAGTAGTAACCACTTGTTGTGAAGGAGTAGTGGTAGAGGAGAGAGGTTGCAGAATGGTTCCCTTAGGTTGAGAATCAACCTCTTGATGCTGCTCTTTTTCTGCCATCTCCTTGGCAAGCCTATCAGCTGTAGTTTTCTCTCTTTCCTCTTCCAATCTCCTCTGCTCATGCATGCCATCTCTTTGTTTCTCTAATTGTTTGACTTGCTCCCACATTTTAGCTACTTCTTGCTCATTCTTGGCTTGTTCTTCTACTTCCAGCTTCTTTAGTAAGAGCTCTTCTTCATCCTTTTTCCGTTGGGCCTCCTTTGCAACCTTGGCCTTAGCTTCAAGTTCTTCTTTTTCTCTTCTTTTCCTGGGCTTTTCCTCTTCAAGGTCATGAATTTTCTGCAAGAGGGAAAACTTCCCCTCTTTGCATTGGTTTTCCATTCATTTTCTTTTTACTGCTGCAGAAGGTCTTCTTTTTCCTTATGTTGCCTTGCAATCTCTTCAGTCTTGGCTATGGCTTCAGCCTCCTGTTGCTTTGCAAGTGCCTCAGCTTGTGATTTGGCATCAAATTCCTTCTTTGCATCCTCAAACAATTTCCATTGGTCTTCAATAGTCAAAACATGTTCAGTTCCAATATCATGAATATCTTCAATAGTTGTGGTCACAAGAGGCTCATGATCTGACTGTGTAGCCTTAGAATTAGTATCAATGTCATGAATCTCAATCTCTTTTTGTTTGTCTTTTTTATCTCGATCATGAAGGCTTCCTTGAGGTACTTCCCTAGTAGACTCCTCTAGAAGGGAAGGTTGAGATAAAGTTCCTTCTCCAATAGTAGCAACTTCTACATCTTGTGACTCATGAACTTCTTGAGTAGGCATCCCTAGATCAACATCTCCTCCAGAGCTAGGAGGAAGGTACTCCAATTGTTATTTAGGACTTGCCCTCCTCTTTGTTCTTTTATATCCTTGGGTACCTGATGCTTTCCTCTTCTTTGAGGATTGAGCCTCTGGATCCTTTGTCCTCATGACCACCCATTGGATGCTTCTATTCATGACTGTTCTAGCCATTTGTCTGATATTAATAATTCTTCCTCATCCCAATCTATTGTTTCCAAGCTTTCAGTTCCTATATTCTCAACCTCATAGACAGGGTCCAAAACTACACCATCATCTGATAATGTATCATGAATATCCTCCTTCACCCCATATTCAATCATCTGTGGGATGGTGAGCCTTTCATAGTTTCTTTTTCTAACATCATATTCATCTTGCATATCCATCCAAAAATCTTCTAACAAGTTAAAATGTTTCTCAAAAATGGTAGGAACCAAGCCATTCATCTTGTGCTCTAGTTCAAAATATTTCCTTGATGTATACAACCCTAAGTTTAGAAACCTCAACTCTTCACACACTACTTTTGCAACCACATTATGAGCACAAAAGTATTCTCCCAACTTCATGGGGAATTTTTGGATTCTAGGCTTGTGTTTGTTAGAAAATTTTGTATTAACTGCCAAGGCTTGATATATGAATTCCATAAGCACCATCCTATCACTGCAACATCTTTGAAATTGATAAGGATTTCCATCAAAGCCGACCAACCTGAAATAAGAGAACTTTGGGTATTGGATATACCAATGTCCCCACATAGAATGAAAGCCATGGCTTCCCTTCTCATCCTGTATCCAACATCCCCTGTTAATTAGTTGATGATAACATAGAGGAATGCATCATTGACCCTTCTGTAGTGTAACTCCGAAGTTTGCAGGGTCAACTGATCATAATACTCCCAAGCCTTATTTTTCCCAAGAGCCTCTCCTAATGTACCCACTGCATTTAAACTAGGGAATATGCCCCTTCTTGCTGTTGAATATATGACATAAGAGGTCATAATGAAACTTTTAGTTTTCCCCACCTTGAGAATTTGGTTATGCAAGCTATCTGATAAGATCTTACCCCAATCAAATTGTTTCCTACCATCTAGAATGGTTTGGATGAATGGAAACATCCATTATTTGAAGTATGCCGAGTCTCTCTTCCTAAATACTTTGGAGAGCATCAAGATTAGATCATCAATCTCCTTCTTGAAATATCCCCTCTTGGGCTATCCAGGAACCTTGGTGAGAGAATTATTCTCATTTCTCAACCATTTCTTGTTCATGTGATACGTATTAGCCTCCTTGTCCCTGTTAAACAACTCTAATGCCTCTGCCTCAGTTAACTACTTGGGGTTCTTTGGAGTAGGTGCATTAAACATGAACCTCATCATTTGTGGGGACATATCAATAATGAAATTCCCTTGAAGGTACATACACTGTCTTGACAAGGGGTTATATGCCCCTACTACTGTGAGAATGAGCTCTGGGCATTCGACTGATAAGGGGAAAAGTGTAATGTATGCCAACCCAGATCGGGCTATTCTCTCAGTCCTCCCACTAACATCTTCATAGAAAGTTTCCACTAGCAACTCCTCATAGTTGAATGGGCCTAGATTTGTGTCCGTGATGTCTGCCCATTCTAAATCCAGCTTACTAGCTGTGAGAGTAGCATCCTTGTGTTTGTATCTCAAAGTATAGGGAATTGCTCCACCTTGATCTTCTTGGGCTTTACTCCTTTGGAACTTTCTGCAATTTTCCCTTCCTTCTGTGAGCTATCCTTTGATGCTCTTTCCATGATTTATTCCTGCAAGACAAGCTTGGATTAGGCCAACAAAGGCATGAAAATAATTATTACAAGTATTACCCTTTCACACTTCTCCATTCTTCCCTAGGTAACCCTCCATACTTAGTGAAATTTTAGACCTACCGGGACTAGGACCAGGAGAAAATTAGGAACCAAAGAGGTGAAAGAAATAACATTATCAAAACTGGAATCAAAATCGAAATCAGAACCAAAACTTTAAAGAGTTTCAATATCCTATAACGTTCAAGGACCCAACCCCGCTAAATTGAAGGAATCAGGATCAGGATTGGAATTGGTTAGAGGCAGACTCATTTTTGAAACTAGACCTCTCATATGAGAGTTCAATTGATAAGTTCAATTCTGACTTCAATTCTACCATGCATCATCAAAACTAAGCGGATTCACTTTGCACACCAACACTAGTTGAACATGAGTCAAAAGAGACGTGGGGAAGGAAGGAATCGAGCTCGACTTTGCCCAGACCGTCGGGACCAGATCGAGCAAGTTAGGGAAACTACATGAAAAGGGCATGAAACACAAACCCTAACCTGTACGACTCATTGACTTACATAAAAATTAGGGCATCCAAAACCCTACGATCAAAACTCGTAAGATCAAAAAAACAAAATGGAGGGGCCCAAAAAAAGGTTTAAAAACAATTGTAAGGCACCAAAACCCCTAAAAAAGGAAAGCTCTAATCAAAACTAGGGCACAGAAAAATGAAAATGTAACCCAAAACGACAAAAATGATAGGCGACAAACAAACAATGGAGAACACAAGAAAACAAACAAAAAACATAAGAGGGAACAAAACAAAACAAAGAACGACAAACAAAAACAACAATAGGAAGAAAAGAAACAAGCGAAGACTCACGGGAAGAGTCCCGCGAATGCGCAACGAACAACAAAGGGAAGAAAACAAACAAGAAAACATGAAATAGAGTGGGGAAAAACCACCTACCTCAAAACACTACTAGAAAGGTTGAAACTTCGAAAAAGATCCATTCACGCAGGTTCGATCGCAGCCAAATCACGCTCCTCCTCGAGTTCTCTCTGCTCATTGCTTGTTAAAATTATTTGAGTATGTGTAATGAGCTAAATAACCTTTGATTAAGGTTTTAAAACCATTTCATGCATGTGAGGAGGTTGTAATTAATTCCATTTAATGTAGTTAGTCAGGGGCAGAATCAGGGCGAAAGCAAGGACACAACCAATCGTGTAAGTCAGAGGTAAAACGAGAGCGAAAGCATAGTCAAAATAGGAGTGAGAACTTTGCGAAAGTTCCATACTTTATTTCAGATCCGAATCTGGTCCTGCGACAAGGAAAGAATGACAAAGGAAAGGGGGTAGAAAAAAAACCAAATCTAGATTTGAAACTTAGCAAAGTTCCAAGTTCAGATCTGGTTCTGGTTCCGCTCCTGACAAAGGGAAAGAAAAATGACAGGGGGAAAAAAAACAACAAAGGGAAACGAGACCAGAACAAAGCCTATCCCAAAAAAAGACACAAGAAAGTTTCGGGTTTAGTTTCCATTTTGGTTTTGATTCCACAAAAGGGAAAAGAAAAACAAAGGGGAAGAAACAAAAGAAAACAATCCCAAGAACCCAAGACAAACAAAATAACCAAGAAAATGACAACGCAAGGAGTGGGACCGGGACTGAAACAAAAACTGGACCAAGAACTTTGTAAAAGTTCTATGTTTAGTTTTAGCCTGCGTTCATAACTCGCAAACACAAAAGGAACAAGGACTTATGAGAAAAACAAACAACTCCTAAGTCCCAAACAAGAACACCAAGGACAAACAAACATAAGGGGGACCCATTTTGACCAAAAACAACAATGGGGTGGTTATGCAAGGCATAATAGAGTCCATGTGCAGTACCTGCATTACTAGCACCAAAGAAGGATGGGGAATGGCATATGTGTACAAATTCTAGAGCCATCAACAAGATCACCATCAAGTATAGATTTCCCTTGCTGAGAATGGATGCCATTATGGATTGTTTGAGTGGAGCTGATTACTTCATGAAGGTAGATCTGAAGAGTGGATATCACTAGATCCAGATTAGAGAAGGAGATGAGTGGAAGACAACCTTCAAAACCAAGGAGGGATTGTATGAGTGGTTAGTCATGCCCTTTGGGCTAACCAATGCACCAAGCACCTTTATGTGGCTTATGAATGAAGTATTGAAAGAATTTTTTAGGAAAACTTGTTATTGTTTATTTGGATGATATTTTGATTTTTAGTAAGACATTGGAGGAGCATTTGATGCATATCTGAAAAGTTTTTGAGAAGCTAAGGGAGGAGAAGCTATTGATTAATTTGAAGAAATGTAGTTTTGTGAAGAGAGAGTTGGTGTACCTAGGATTTGTCGTCTCAGCAGAGGGTCTTAAAATGGATACATAGAAGGTGAAAGCTATCATTGAATGGCCTACCCCAAGGAATGTTATAGAGGTAAGATCATTTCATGGTCTATCAAGTTTTTACATAAAGTTTATTAAGAATTTCAATAGTATTTATGCACCTCTAACTAAAGTGATGAGAGGGGATAGAAAAGAGTTTAAGTGGACTACAGGAGCAGCCAAAATTTTTGATATGTTAAAGAATAAAGTTATAGAGCAACCTGTTTTGGAACTTCCAGATTTCAATAAGGTCTTCCAGGTAGATTGTGATGCTAGTGGCACTGCCATAGGAGCTGTTTTGAGTTAAGAAGGTAAGCCTGTTGCCTATTTTAGTGAGAAGTTGAATGATGCCAAGAAGAAATATTTTGTCTATGATCAGGAGTTTTATGCTATAGTTTAGGCTTTGAAGAAATGGAGACACTATTTGTTGCCAAAATAATTTGTTTTATATACTGATCACCAGGCTTTGTAGTATCTCAATATTCAAGGAAAGTTGAATCAAAGACACTTAAAATGTGTTGAGTTTTTGTAGAGTTATACTTTTTTTTTGAAGCACAGGAGTGGAAGGTAAAACAGAGTTGCATATGCCTTAAGTAGAATGAAAAAATTGTTGATAGAGATGAATATAGAGGTTGTTGGGTTCAATGAACTCAAGAGTTTGTATCCAAAAGATCTAGACTTTGCAAAAGCTTGGAAGGCTTGTTTGGAACCTATTACATTGGATAAGACAAAATGGTTGGATTTCTTAATCCAAGATGGGATGTTGTTTAGAGGAAGCCAATTGTGCATTCCCAGGAGTTCTATGAGAGAGAATTTAATCAAGGAGAAGCATAATGGAGGATTGGCTGGACATTTTGGTTGAGATAAGACCATTGCTCTTGTCAGTGAGAATTATTATTGGCCACAATTACAACAAGATGTGAAGAAGTTTGTACAAAGTTGCAGAATATGTTAGATGGTGAAAGGAACAAGTCAGAATACTAGATTATATCAGCCATTACTTGTACATGAGAGGCCATGGGAGGATATTAGCATGGATTTTTTTCTTGGCTTGCCAAGGACACAAAGAGGGCATGATTCCATATTTGTGGTGGTGGATAGATTTTTGAAGATGGAACATTTAATTCCGTGTCATAAGACTAGTGATGTTGTTCACGTTGCAGAGTTGTTTTTTAGAGAGGTGGTGAGACTACATGGTCTACCAAAGAGTATAGTTTCAGACAGAGATACCAAATTTGTTGGTTATTTCTGGAGGACATTATGGAAGAAGTTGAAGATAGATTTGAAGTTCATTTCTACACACCTTCCATAGACTGATGGACAAATAGAGGTGGTGAGTAGGAGTTTGGGCAACCTGCTAAGATGCTTAGTTGGAGATAAGCCCAAGGGATGGGATTTGATTATACCATAGGTGGAATTTGCTTACAACAATTCTCTCAATAGGAGCACTGGTAAATCACCATTCCAGATTGTATATGGGAGTAATCAAAGAACTACTTCTGAACTGAGAAAGATGAATAAGGGGGAGAAGAGTAGTGCCGAGGCTGAAGATTTCGTTGAGCACCTGAAGAATTTGCATGAAGAGGTGAAGAAACATATCAATAAGATGAACTCACAATGTAAGGCTCAGGTAGATTAGAAAAAAGGAGGTATAAGGAGTTCTAGGTAGGAGGTGAAGTCGTGGTTCATTTGTGCAAGGAAAGGTTTCCAGTTGGTACATACAAGTTAAAGATGAAGAAGTTTGGACCATGCAAGATCCTGAAGAAGCATGATTCAAGAAATTATTATGAGGTAGATTTGCCTAGTGGAATAAACATTTCTCTTATGTTCAAAATTGTTGATTTGATAGAGTATCATGAAGGTGATATAGAGGAGGGCCCGATAAATGAACAGTTGAAAATTCCAGCACCTACTTTAGAGAAGGAAGAGATAGAAGAAATATTGGATAGTTGTGTGGGTAGAAGCACAAGAAATGGGAAATATGCAGAGTACTTGGTGAAATGGAGAGGAAGGCCTGCTGAAGATTCATCATGCTTATTTGAGGCTGAGGTTAACCGTCTTGGTTTCCCTCTAACTCTTGAGAAGTGACAGGGTGACTTTTCAAATTACCCTAGGTGTCTGATGTAGGAGCATCCAGTGGAGTAGGGAAATCTTGCATCACCCAAAAAAAATGTTTTCTTTATTTTCTTGAGTTGTTTTGAATCCCATGATGGCACTTAGGGGATATAAGACTGTCAGCCATAAAAAATAGTGAAAAACGAGCACTTACTATTTTTAGTAAGTTAGCCAAAACGGGCTCGCATGGACGTGAAAATTTACCCCAAGGAGTAGAGCAAAAAAATATTTCCTGTCACAAAAGAATCACCTCAATACCTTGCATGGTTTGGGAGAAATGAAAGTTTTTGTCCCAGGAAATTTCTCCAATGCAGCTTCAAATTTAGATATAAAACTTTGGAGGCCCCAAAACAACTAAAAAGATGGCTGAACCAAATTACAATCGGCTCATGTGTTGTAGAGCTCATTGAGAGCTTTCCAACGATATGCAATAATAGCAAATCAGATGCCTGGATCAAAAGTTATGGCCCTGCGAAGTTGGTCCTCTAAAAAGTGAATTTCATAAAAATTTCTTCTTAGGCCATAAATCAAATGGCGGGACTTTTGGCACCAAAACAAAAATGGGAAATTTGTACTTTCTAGAACATTCTAGGGCAGTTATTGGGGAAAATAAAAAGGGTTAAGTGGGGGTTGTAGAAGGTGGCCCTGATACTGCAGATTGTGGCTTCAAATAGTAGATTTTTCTTTTCATAAGTTGATTTTGTTGTAATGAATCAAGACCATGAGGCTGTAGCATGTAAGCTTTGAATCTATAATTGCATTTTCTAAAAATAATTGAAAGTAAGTCAATTTTCTATCTCACATCTTTTGTGTTGGTGTCTATTGTTGTGATTTCTGTGGGACTTGGGCAGTGTGGGCCTCATCAATTATTTATTAGGTTATCACTTGATTAACTCAACTTCCACACAGGTTACCCAAGATGCCACGTAGGGCTCCGACCCCTGCGGGAAGCCACTACCCCTACTAGCAACAAAATATTATAATCACAAACAAGGCAAGCGAACTTGCACAAAGCACCAAAACCAAATAAGTATATATATATATCAAGTGAGGCATGCACCATCTCATGCTAGAACTTCATAGTCAAAACAAATTCCAAGTGCAAGGCTAAACCCACAAAATCAAATTGAACAACCGAACAATAGTTCACAAAGAACCAAAATGAAAACCAATTATGAAGCAACATTTTCCCCACCTCTGGAAGCCTACAAAGACCGACTACCCAAGAGCTCACAATTCGAGGGTAAATCAAAGTAATATGGGTTTCCAAGTAAATTCCAACACAGATTCAATAAATAAAATCTCCTCAAATTGAAATAACACAAGAGGAAGATACATTTAAATGGAACCATAAAAAACCACCTTTAAATACATGAACACAATCAATATAATAATAAAAAAGAATAATACACTCACATTTTATTCATTTGTTCACTACGAAGACATTTTAGATAATTAAAGAAATTATATAAACATATCATAAAAACTTCTCAATACTTATATTATCCCAAACAAATTTTCTTTTAATATTTATAATCATAATACATAACAATTATCTAATATTTTAACTCACTAACACAATTCAAAGTGATAAATCATAAGAAACATTTAAATCATCATTAACATTTTCTTTATATACCCATTAAGAATTTATTACAAATAAATAATGAACTGTGAAACATAATCCATAAATATCACAATACATATTTATACACAACAAAATTTCCTTTTTATTTCTAAGTCTTAGTATATATTTATATACATTTAGGATTAAATAACACCACTGCTGAAACCTCAAAAGTTTCATACATAAGTCTACACAATTATTCAACCATTTACCCATATATATATATAATATAAATATATTTATACACGCATACACATACATATTTATACACACACATATTTATATTATATCACAATATTAAATTTACGTAATACATAAATCGCAAATGGCTGTTTACAACCAGCCGATTCGTAACCGAAACTATTTCAAATTAGTTTATAAACAATGTCCATATATATATATATGCATACATAAAAATAAATTTCAAGGTATATAAAAGTATCGTATGGAGGAGGTGAGGGCATGTCCAAACTAGGACGATAGGTTGGCTTTCCCACAGAGAGTACTAACAAGAGCAGTAGGAAAATCAAATCTCTCAGAATACACCAACAACCTCATGAAGCCATCATTGGCTGTCTAAATCAAATCGAACCCCCTAGCCAATACAAGCGAATGGGGAGAAGAAGATGGAACGGCTAAGCAAGGTTGAAAGGAAGATTAAATTGCTCAGACCCTTATCAAAGTTTATACAATCAACATCAAATTTCTTTCCCATATGAGATTCATTGACCAATATATATAAGGTAGCAAGAGACTCATATAGGTCGACGCCTCAACAAAAACACTAACTTAAGAAAATATGAAATTTGTAAGCATGAATAGGAACCAAGGTTCTGGGTATAGAGAAGTCAAGGTTCCCAAAGAACAAAGACATCAAATGCTAACATAAATCAGGTCTACCAATTTCCATTCAAAAGGATATGAATCAAATGTATAAAATTGAATTTCAACATAGAACAATCCATGGAATCAAATTACATGCATCGATGCCCCAGCTATGGGATGCTATACCTATGCTGAACTACTACCTCTTATGGGAGAATAAAACCACCCCCAAATCAATATACGAATAAGACAATGGTGTTTCAAAAGCATAAAAAAATAACATCGATTTACCTACGACCTGCTGCCAAGATAGATATGTCTAGAATTTCCAGTTATTCAACATACAAATTGAAAGCACCTAAATCAAATTATCTAGAATTCATCTTTTCATTGACTTGAATCTAATAAATTTGCCTCTCACTACTTTGAGTAAAGGGATACAGGTTTAAGCAAATGGAGAGGATTAGTGGCATGGTCTGGTAAGGTTGATAGGCCGATCTACACCAAGCAGTCCCTTCCCAATACAGAAAATCAATTTGAATGGAGGTTATATGCTACAAAAAAATGGTGCAACCAACAATACTCTCTAGAGATGTGAATGAAAATAATTCAACACAAGTGGTGAAGAGGGATCAAAGCTTTAGAGCTAAATGCATTGATTATCTAAACCTTACGTTGGATGCCATTCGTGGCTGGCATGAAGGCCGATACTCCAAGGATAGAAACCATTCAAAGAAAGAAGAGCGAATATATTACTCAATCGACTGTCAACACAAGCACAAATTTTGCAAAGCTAACAACATTGGATGCAACAAAAAATCCAAAAATCTTAAAAACAATAGAGAGCATAAACAAATCGACGGATTGAAGTGAAGGCAACACTACACAAATCAATATGAAATACAAACTTTCATAGAATGAACAATGCTCTCATGAAACACAATAAATCGTTTATCGACAAGAGAAGAAGAATTTGTTTACATAAAGTGGAGAAGATAAAATTAAGATCATATGCAACATCGACCTGGGATCCTACGCCTGAGAATGGAGAGGATGAACTAAAGACCTCTGTTTCGTAGCCACCAATTCCTCCTTCGAGCTCGTTCACTATCCAAGATTAATTCTCTTCAAAACAATATCGAAAGCCAAAACTGTAATTTTTTCAGAAATATTTTTTAGAGCAAAGTTTTTTTTTCGAGAACCAAAATTAACTGATCATACTTCCCAACAAGAAAGAGTTTTTTGGTTTTTTATTTACCAAATAAAAAATCCAAGACGAGATAAGCTTTTGAAACTAAAAAATCAACAAAATAAGCAAGTTTCCTAATCGACACTCCGTTTGAAGTCGTGCATGTGCATGCATTATCTTTTTCCCATATTTTTCCAATTTCACTTGTTTTTACATCAGTTCAAAAACTTATCTTCTTTATTTGTTTAAAAATCACATTACTTTTCCAAAAAAAATTAATTAAACTCTCTTGAATATAAACTTTATTAATGATTATTAAATATAATTTAAACAATACTTTTAACAGAACAATTTAATTTAACTATTTATTAATAACCATATACTTTATATTATAGTATTATTTTAATTCTAATTTTATTTAAATTATCTTATAAGCGATTTTAATTTAATTAACTAATTTAACAAGGCTATTTAAAATATTACGTTTACCACATAATTCAATAGCACAATAAACAATGAAAACAAAAATAAACACTTCCTCAAACACCCAAAAAGGACAATATGGAGGGGCACTACATCCTCCCCCTAGGCTTCGACTTATTCCTGGAAGTCAAAAAATAAAACTTACGCAATCCTAAACAACATTAGATCACAACAACCATGTGACAAAAAAAAATACAAGAAACACCAATACAACAACTAATAGAACATAAAAAACCATATTGACAGGTTTACCAGATGGGGGTACTCATCCTCATTGAGGATGATGGCAAGGGTTGGGGGACCTTCTTATCAACTCTATTTTTCCACATCATATCCATTGGGTTTTGTAAGGCACGCTCAGACTTGGCAGTGTAGGTGGAGCCAATGCCTGGTACCTGCAACCTGCATCAAAACAAGATGTCGAGCATATATATATATCAAATAAAAAACACACCGTGAGAGGAAGTCACAACGTAGTAGAGAGTTCACGAACAAGCGATGCTACACCGTCCCTCTCACCAAGACTTTAAATATTAAACACATCATAATCAACATCATAAATCAATTACTTAATTAAATGCCTAACAAGCATAACACTAAGTTCGCATGATAACATAACCAATTTAATTCCGATACACAACTAGCGTTATAAATCATCATGACATGAACATCAGTAAAGAAAGTCATAATCATCCAAGTCAAATACTATCATCCAAACTAATCAAAATGGTGATACAAACACCAACAATGTCACTAAATACTTAACATCTCATAGTGAGCATCGGTCCAAAGAAAGCAATACAGTAACATACAACATTGTTTACAAGGCAGTCATAACTACCTGTGATAATTTTCAACACAAAAGTGACTCATAATCACTATCACTGCTGGTGATAGGTTCCTCCTAGCCAATTAAATTAGAGGGGATGAGCCTAAAACCAAGAGTTGGTAAGTGAAATTTCTTAAGAGCTACTGGTTCACTCTTAATACTCACAGGAATTCTCGTGCGAGCTTGGTTTCTCCTCTGATAGGTAACCCAAATTTTATTTTCCCTTGCCACCCGTGGGTTACCCACCAGACTGGGTTCTAAGCGGGTAGGAGGCTCCTCAAGTATGGGACATAACTGCACACCCTCAAAACCTAGTTGATCTAGATTCTGGCCTCCACCTCCCAGGTTCTTCTATGAAATATGACATTCCTCATGTTCTGAATCATGGGAGCTCGGAGATGACGAGCTCTAGTGGTTGGCTCCACAGCCACTGCCTTGGCCTTTAGCACAACCCCGACCCTGACCCCTAGGCATGTTTCTGTGCAACATAAGAGGTGATCATGTAAGTTTCAAGAGTTAAGTGCAAAGGTTAATCTAATGGGATCAATTAACCCAGAGTACCCAGTGTTTGCTAACCTAGCTCTGATACCAAGCTGTAAAACCCCACCATGCAAACCCCAAAGGACACTAAAACATCTAATATTTATGACACAATTTTTTAAAAAAGTAAACTAATATGAGTGTACATATATCAATAGTAATGAAACCATACATTAATATATCACCTAACTAAGTCCCTTGGGGTAACATGATTGCATTACCTTTGATTAACTCTAACATCACACGATTCCCATAATGATGATTAACTAACTACAAGAATTCCACTTAACCATTATATAGAACTAATAATCTACGAAAGATCATCCATAACACTATATAAATGAAAACCATCCATCACATCTATGAATTTAAACATAAATATTTCCACAGATACAACACCATTAAGGTTCACATACTATGAAACAATAAACACATAATATTACAAGGATCAACATACATTACATAAAATATAAGCATTCATTAGTGACCATGAGATAATGCAAAAAACTACAATTAACACATTTATAATATGAAGATACATCATTTAAGTTTTACATCAATACAATAGTGCTTCCCAACATGAAGGAGAAGAGTACAATAACATGGAACAATACAACTGAGATGAATGAGTACAATAACATGGAACAATACAACTGCAATGAATGAGTACAAAGCATCAAGACTAGTTCCAGCTCTGGTACATCTCTGGAGTCACTGCAAATGGTACAACGCTGCCCATCTCGATCTTTGACTGGGGACCCAATGGGGTACATAGCATGTTCCGCCCGATCATGTGGACCTTAAGGCCCACCCCCCATGCTAGGAGGTGACAAGAAGGACCCACAAAAAAGGAAGACGGTCAAGTGAACAAGACTAACAAGACATCACAACAAAAGCAACAACAAACACAAGGAAACATATGCTTCTGGAGGAACAAAAGCAACAAGGGGGAAACAACAAACATCCAAGGTTGCTAAAGGGAAGAGTGTCATCATATGGCTCAACATGGGTTACCCAATGTGGATCTTCATAGGTTACTGCCCCCCATCCTGGGTTACCCTGGCAACCTCAACCGATCCCCGACCCCCATTCTTACACATGCAGAATCAACTCACCTTTCATGAAGACAAGGTGGTTTATTTTCCATTCCAGGCCTTCTTGTCTCATCTCAAGCCTATACAAACACTTGAGCCATGAGAGAGGCATCCATTATCTTTTATTAGTGTGACTACTACCCATTCCCCCTAATTATTTATTAGGTTATTACTTGATTAACTCAACTTCCACACAGGTTACCCAGGATGCCACTTAGGGCTCCAACCCCCATGGGAAGCCACTCCCCCTACTAGCAACAAAATCTCATAATCACAAATGGGGCAAGGCAACTTGCACAAAGCACCAAAACCAAATAAGTATATATATATATCAAGTGAGGCATGCACCATCTCATGCTAGAACTTCATAGTCAAAACAAACTCCAAGTGTAGGGCTAAACCCACAAAATCAAATCGAGCAACCGAACAATAGTTCACAAAGAACCAAAATGAAAATTAATAATGAAGCAACATTTTTCCCCACCTCTGGAAGCCTAGAAAGACCAACTACCCAAGAGCTCACAATTCGAGGGTAAATCAAAGTAATACGTGTTTCAAAGTAAATTCCAATACAAATTCGATAAATAAAATCCCCTCAAATCAAAATAATGCAAGAGGAAGATACATCTAAATGGAACCATCAAAAACCACCTTTAAATACATGAACACAATCAATGTAATAATCAGAAAAAATAATAAACACTCACATTTTATTCATTTGTTCACTGCGAAGACATTTTAGATAATTAAAGAAATTATATAAACATATCATAAAAAATTCTCAATAATTATGTTATCTCAAACAAATTTTCTTTTAATATTTATAATCGTAATACATAACACTTATCTAATCTTTTAACTCACTAACACAATTCAAAGTGATAACTCATAAGAAACATTTAAATCATCATTAACATTTTCTTTATATACCCATTAAGAATTTATTACAAATAATTAATGAACTATGAAACATAATCCATAAATATCACAATACGTATTTATACACAACAAAATTTCCTTTTTATTTCTAAATCTTGGTATATTTATATACATTTAGGATTAAATAACACCACTGCTGAAACCTCAAAAGTTTCATACATAAGTATACAAAATTATTCAACCATTTACCCATATGTATATAATATAAATATATTTATACGCACATACATATACATATACATATATATGTATATTATATCACAATCTTAAATTTTCGTAATACATAAATCACAAATGGCTGTTTACAGCCAGCTGAATCATAACCAAAACTATTTCAAATTAGAAATTTTGATAAATAATGTCCATATATATATATATGCATACATAAAAATAAATTTCAAGGTATATAAAAGTATCGTATGGAGGAGGTGAGGGCATGGCCAAGCTAGGCCGATAGGCTAGCTTTCCCAAAGAGAGTACTAACAAGAGCAGTAGGAAAATTGAATCTCTTAGAATACATCAACAACCTCATGAAGCCATCATCGGCTATCTAAATTAAATGAAACCCCCCAACCAATAGAAGTGAATGGGGAGAAGAAGATGGTGTGGCTAAGCAAGGCTAAAAGGAAGATTAAATTGCTCAGACCCTTATCAAAGCTTATATAATCAACATCAAATTTCTTTCCCAGATGGGATTCATTGACCAATATATGTAAGGAAGCAAGAGACTCATACAGGTTGACACCTCAACAAAAACACTAACTTAAGAAAATATGAAATCTACAAGCACGAATAGGAACCAAGGCACTGGGTATAGAGAAGTCAAGGTTCGCAAAGAACAAAGACATCGAATGCTAACATAAATTAGATCTACTAATTTCCATTCAAAAGGATATGAATCAAATGCATAAAATCGAATTTCAACATAGAACAATCCATGAAATCAAATTACATGTATCGATGCCCCAGCTATGGGACACTATACCTATGCCAAATTGCTAACTCTTATGGGAGAATCGAACCATCCCCAAATCAATATACGAATAAGACAACGGTGTTTCAAAAGCATAAAAAAATAACATCGATTTACCTACGACCTTCTACTAAGATAGATATGTCTAGCAATTTCCAATTATTCAACATACAAATTGAAAGCACCTAAATAAAATTATCTAGAATTCATCTTTTCACCGACTTGAATCTAATAAATTTTCCTCTCACTACTTCGAGTAAAGGGATACAGGTTTAAGCGAATGGAGAGGATTAGTGGCATGGTTTGGTAAGGCCGATAGGCTGATCTACACCAAGCAATCCCTTCCCAATAGAGAAAAGTAATTCGAATGGAGGTTATATGCTACACAAAAAAGGTGCAACCAACAATACTCTCTAGAGATGTGAATAAAAATCATTCAACACAAGCGGTGAAGAGGGACCAAAGCTTTAGAGCTAAATGCATTGATTATATAAACCCTACGCTAGACGCCACTCATGGCTGGCATGAAGGATGATACTCTAAGGTTAGAAACCCTCCAAAGAAAGAAGTTTTTCCTATCTAAATCAATAAGTAGCTAAAAAAATTTTCCTCCCTATTGCACCATTTATACACCAAACTAGAATGGGTTTCACCACATAACCAAAAGTGAATGGAAACAAATGAACTGAGAATAGTGAAGTGCTAATGCAGTTCTGGTGATGCTCAATAGACTGACTTGGAACACTTCATCATTTTCACTCTTCTTCACTTTCACATTCACTACTGCTACATTGATCACACACACACACACACACACACACTTAGTCTTCAAAGAAAGACTATTATATATACTCAATCTATCCGCAAGCATCAATTTGGTCAGCCTAATTAGATGCATCTCCTTGCTTTCCAAAAATACCAACCTATCAGCTTCAAGCTTTCATAAAATCTTCCCAAATAGCAATTCAAACGCTTAATACACTACCTCAGGTCGGTATAGACCTAAGATAGGTCGCATATATATCCACATAACAAAATTAATTCACCATATTACCACTAATCCAAGAAGTTGGCCATAAATAGAATTCATTGCAAAAAACAAACAACAAGATAATGCTAATACATCATACGAGCACCAGAGCACATGAAATTCTGAACATACATGCCTTCAACAACCATAGACCATTTCCCAAAATCACAAGCAGTAACTGTCAACTATGGAGGATTGTAGACTAGAATACCAGAGAGTGCAACTTGAATATCGGTTTAGATATTGGACCAAAATACTAGATTAGGCACTGACTTAGACTTGTAACCACAACATGGTGACATCAATGACAACAAAAAACTATGGATATGATCATTCTTCTTCGTTCTTCCAACAATCTCCCCCTTTGTCATTGATGGCAACATGTGCAAAAGTATTCAAAAAATATCCTCCAATCTCTCCCAACTTTCCAAATCTCTCCCCCTTTGACATCAATGGCAAAAGGAAACCAAAAATATGTAAACATGGTGACAACAAAATTGCAAAATGATTCCAATTTTTCTGAAAACTTCTAGTCATTCAAAAACTTTCAAACATTCAACAATTCAACTTTTCTTCATCTTGTTCAGATTTCCTTTTTCACTTTCTTTTCTTCTTTCCGAAAAAAACAAAACAATAGAAATTGAACATTCAAAATTCAAGTAAAAATGACATTCTTCACCTCAAACACCTTCTTGTATCTTTCTTTGATAACTAGATATAACTTCTTCCAGTTAAATGTAGCTGAATCCATTCTTGTGCAGATGCTTTCCAATAGGGCCAACAAAGTAAAAGAAGATGACCAATATGAGTATTGTCTTTCACAATCTTCTACGTCAGTAAGTATTTCATAAAGATGGTCTAACCGGACTTCAACAATCTCCTTAAGGAGCCAAAAAAATTTCACCAGATCATCTCTTTGTCTCTATACAATAATCAATTCATCTTGCAATTCACCAACTCTCAGCCTTTGTTTCCCTTCTTTATCTTCAAAGATATCAAAGTTATTTTTGATGTTTACCTCAAGTTTGATTACTTCAATCTTACTTCTAAAATTGTCTACTGCAGCAAGCCACTGGAGACAATATTTGTATATATATGATATTTCTTTGATGCATTTCTTAGTTTCCATGATAAGTTCGGATAATCTCTGATTAGATTTAGTACATCTCTTTTCAACCAAGGCTTCCAACTTGTGTCCTTCTGAAACTTCAAGCAATATTCTTTCTTCAACAATCTCAACTAAATTTTCTGGTAAGGAGTCAAAAACAATTGATACATTGATACCTTTTCGAAGTAGATACTCTACTAGAGCATCATCAATTTTGAGTCTGTCAATAGGAGAGGCTACATTCCATATCTCACCAATATTATTCATCTTTCCTTTAACCAACATATACTGGATGTCATCTGGATCAGAAGATTCAGATCCAGACAAAGATTCTTTTTCCTTCTCTTCTAAAAAAAACAATAATGTCTTCAGTTATAGCTTTTCTTTTCTTCAATTCTAGAGGGGAATCATTGATGACAACTTCCAATTTTCTCTTATTAGAGGACGAACCTACTTCAAACTGACTTGGTGCTGAGATTCTGGAGCATAGATTTGTTCTTAAGGATGTAAAATATGATTTGCACACACTTACATTATCTTCCAACGCTTCTAGGTATTTGTAAACTTGTTTCCCAATAGGAATACTGGATTCCCACACAAAATTTTCTTTTCCCGGTAGGGAGCTCAAAAAGTAAAAGACCAAGCACACAAGAAAAGATCCAAACCGAAAGGGATAACCATCAATCACTGACATTTGATAATTTTCAGATAGATTTTCAAGTAATAGGCTACACAAATCAAACTGCCTATTTTCCTTAACCATCATATGTGCAATGTAAACAACAATAGCCGATGTCGAGCCTTCATGATTTCTAAAATAGATTTTGTAAGAAACACTGTATGCAACATACCTTACGACTGAATCCACAAGAGTGTTTATCAATAGAGCTCAAGGGTCTTTGTTAATGCCAGTAAGTTCCTCCACATCTTTGTATTTCACGGTTTTCTTTCCAGGAAGATCTCCAAAGCTGTATAAGCCAGTAATTGCTTCGATCACTTCCTTCATGATTAGGTAGGGTTTTTCCAACACAATTCTTCCATTCTTGAAATGATTCAACAAGAACAAAATAAAATCTTTATTAGAAAACCACGAAAATTCTCCCCATAAATCCATACCTAGGGTTTTTATGCTTTGTAATTCGTTTTCATTCAGCCCTAGTTCCATTTCCTTCTTTTTCTATGATCAAATTATTCCAATTCTACTCCTTTCATCTTCAGTGGAATGTCGCCACTCGATCCTTTGTCCATTTCTATGCTTAACTTCCTTGAATTCGTTAATGTTCAGAAAAGACTTATTATATTCCTTCACAGACTGAATGATAATTTTTGAATATTCATAATGACTTCTTCAAATTTCTTCAGAAGTGCTTTAGATCACTTTGAGATCACTCCAGGGCACTTTTCAAACTCATCAAATGCTCAATTGATCAAGAATGCTTACAAATTTCACCTTATACACCATCGATTTTCCCTAAAATGCATTAAATGCGATAGACATCAAAAAGCTACTAAAAACATTATTCCCAACACAGAAAACCCTAATTCAGTCTGCAAATTATCATGTCCATATATTTTCTTCTAGTTCCTTTTCCAAAACCTTTGATTATTAATTCTTCACATTCCATCCTTGTGCCAGCCTCTGACATACCATTTATCCAAGGTTTTTTATAATTTTCTAATAATGCTCCTGCTAAGACCATGCTAGGTCTAATTTCTGAATAAATTGTCTGTACTGGATGAGGGAATAGACACATCAGTAGTTTCAGGTTCTTCTTTCTTCTTCCATATCTTATTCATTTCTTTCTTCATCTCTTCTTTGTTGATCTTCTTTATCAGATCATTCTTCTCTACCGAAGCAGACTACTTTCCCTTCTTACTTTTGCAAACCTTTGAGATGTGTCCTAGTTTATTGCAATTATAGTAGACAAAATTTCTCTGATTAGTCTGACCTCCATTACTTTTAAATCTACATTGATTTCCTCTATGTCCAAATTTGTTACAGGTATAGTAGTAGCCATTAAAGGATTGATTCATTCTACCTCCATTAAACTTGTTCATCATCACCCAACTGATCATTCTCACCTGAGGTCTGCATTCAGTAGCTTTATGTACAACCTTCTTATATCCAAAACATTGTCCATAGAAAGAACTAGGAAACTAATTCATCCTTTTCCTACATTCTATTGCCTTGTGACCATATTTATTATAGGAAAAACAAATATCATTGAAAGAGGGATACCTTTGTACATTAGGCTGTCTCATAGGCTGTCTCCTTGTAAACTTTCATTTCTGCTTCCCTTTGTCCTGAGTCATTTGATTGTCCTTAGAACTTTCTCCTGCATCATTTCCCAAGCTAACTTTGTCTTTACTTGATTTCTGTCCCACAAGTAGTTCTCCAAGCTTATCAGAGCTAGACCTAAAATTATTCTCACAATTTTTTTCCTTCTCTAGCTCAACTCTCAAGTTTACTACCTCCTGTTCAAGTTTAGAGCATTCATTAGACTTATTTTGTACCATTGTATTTAGACATTCTTCAATTCTCTTCTTTTCTTCTATAGTCACTTTCAGTCCAATTATCTCTTGTTTCAATTGCTCACTCACTTCACTATGTCTTTCCTTGAATTTCTTTAATTGTTCTTTCAACTTTTGGACACATTCATTTGCTTCATCAAGATTCTCTTTCAGATCTCTATTTTCATTTTCAACTTTGTCAAGATCCCCAAGTGCAGTCCAGAGTTCTTTATCATCCATTTGATCAACCTTCAGGATCTACCTTAAGCAGTTAATCTCTATACCAAGGAACCAAAGCTCTAATACCAATTGTTAAAAAGGCATAGGACAACTAAGAGGGGGGGTGAATCAGTTGTTACACAAATTCAAAACTTCAACACTTATCAATCCCACAACCACACTATTTTTTTATTAAGTATGAACATGAAATGCAAATAACATAAAGTAAAATCAACACAATGAACACCAATTTTTTATGTGGAAAACCCAATGAGGGAAAAACCACAGTGAGGATTAACTCACAATATAAAGTAGTTCCAAAACTGAATATATAAGGCTTATTGCCAAGGGCTCACTGCCTTGAATAGGACTCACTGTCTGAATACAAAAGCTCATTGCTTACAAGGGAGGCTCACTTCCTAGAAAAAGATTCACAAAACAAAATTGGGCTTCATAGCCAAAATGAAATGAGAATAGTGCACCTAACAAGTGCTGATGTAGTTCTGGTGATATTCAATAGAGTGACTTGGAACACTTCATCATTTTCACTCTTCTTCACTTTCGCTTTCACTATTGCTACATTGATTACACACACACACTCTATCTTCAAAGAAAGACTATTATATATATACTCAATCTATCCACAAGCATCAACACTCTATCTTCAAAGAAAGACTATTATATATATACTCGATCTATCCGCAAGCATCAATTAGGTCAGTCTAATTAGATGCATCTCCTTGCTTTCCAAAAATACCAACCTTTCGGCTTCAAGCTTTCACAAAATATTCCCAAATAGCAATTCAAACACTTAATACACTACCTCATGTCGGCATAAAACTAATATAGGTCGCACGTATATCTGCATAACAAAATTAATTCACCATATTACCACTAATCCAAGAAGTTGGCTAGAAATAGATTTCATTGCAAAAAAAAAAACAACAAGATAATGCCAATACATCGTATGAGCACCAAAGCACATGAAATTTTGAACATACATGCTTTAGCAACCATAGACCATTTCCCAAAATTGTAAGCAATAACTGTCAACTGCAGAGGATTGCAGACTAGAATACTAGAGAGTGCAACTTGAATACTGGTTCAGATACCAAACCAAAATACTGGATCAAGAACTAACTTAGACTTGTAACCACAAAACGGTGACATTAATGACAACACAAAACTGTGGAGATGATCATTCTTTTTTGTTCTTCCAACAGAGGTCCTCCAATATTTCTTGAGGAAACTCTATTGCGAGCTCATCCTCAACAAAATCCCCAACTATTTTGATATGAGGGACTTTTAGGGGAGAGTTGGAGGGTCGACACAGGATAGACCAGGTGCACTTCAAAATCCTCAGTGGCAAGGGAGATGAGCTCTCACTAGGCTGGCTCATGAGTACATTGGTATCCCTTCCATTGCGAAGGAGAGTGCTGAGGTGGACACTTTGCAATCTATTAGCTCTTTGACCTAGAGTATCATCCAGTGTGCCAATCTTTTAGTACAACGCCATCCAAAGGAGAGTTTGAGGGTTAGGCTTCCACCCTATTCTTGTCAGGTTTGTGGGTCGGCTTGTACATATGATCCCACAGACACTCAGGAGGCTGGTGCACATGATATGTCTGCAATTGCGAGGATGGTGACGGTAGATGATATTTTGAAGAAGGCTTTCGACATCGATACTCAAGTAAATGTTAGCATGTTCATTGAATTTAATTTATTAAATTAACTAATTTAGTTTAATGATTGTAATAAAATTGCAAGGTCATAGTGTTACTAGATACACCAGCCCTCCACCTATTTATTACTCCACTGCATCTACCGCTGGGGTATGTAACTAGTAGAAAATTATAAATATTACATATGAATATAATTGTTATATGATTGGTATTCTAATATCTAATTTTGGATGTTGAATAGGCTAACATTGGAGGTTTTATGGGAACACCTCCTAGTGCTAGTGGAGTTGTACAAACCTTCATGTAGGTAATATAATAAAGAGTTTAACTAATGAATTGTACTTAATAGATTTGTGTAGTTTATATTCATATCATTGATTACATTGCATTGCACATCTTTCAAACTCAAAGCATTAATTCACATTGGATAACTAATAACTAGATGTTGATAGATGACAAAATTTCAATTACAATATAGTTGTTTAGAAAGTCAACATAAGTAGTGATGCAATTACTTCAAATAGCATAAGTAATAACTGGGAGCAGTTGCCAATTGCATTTTCTTGTCATGGAATTCCATGATACCAATTTTTATTGAGGTATTTTTTCAAATAGTTCACTACCTTGTCTATTATATGGATGCTTGGAAAACATATATGAAAGAATAATAGTAAGCAATAGCATAGACAATGAAATGAGTTTGAGACCTAATTTCTTTGAGGAATTTTTCAAACAACTCACCACCTTTTCTATGCTACCACATTTTACATACATGTCTACCAAAGCATTTTATCAAACAGTTCACTTCCTTGCTGCTATGGCTAAAAGCCTAAAAAAGGTGCTTTCAAACAAACTATGGATGCTTGGAAAAATCTATCAAAGCATAATAGTAATCAATAGCATAGATAAGGTAGTGAGTAGTTTGAAACAATGCCTCAAAGCAATGTGGTATCATGGTGATGGAATGCCATTCCATCACCATGAGACCACTTTCTTTGAGACATTTTTTCAAAAAACTCATCGCCTTTTCTATTGTACCACATTTTCCATATATGTCTACCAAAATATTTTATCAAATAGTTCACTTCCTTGCTGCTATGGCTAAAAGCCTTCAAAAGGTGCTTTCCAACAAACTATGGATGCTTGGAAAAAATCTATCAAAGAATAATAGTAATCAATAACATAGACAAGGAAATGAGTAGTTTGAAAAAATGCCTCGAAGAAATGTGGTATCATGGTGATGGAATGAATTCCATCACCATGATACCACATTTCTTCGAGGCATTTTTTCAAACTACTCGCTGCCTTTCCTATGCTACCACATTTTCCATACATGTCTACCAAAGCATTTTATCAAATAGTTCACTTCCTTGCTGCTATGGCTAAAATCCTAAAAAGGGTGCTTTCCAAAAAACTATGGATGCTTGGAAAATATCTATCAAAGCATAATAGTAAGCATTAGCATAGACAAGGTAGTGAGTAGTTTAATAAATTCCTTGAATAAATGTGGTCTCATAGTGATGGAATTCCATTCCATCACCATGAGACCACATTTATTTGAGGCATTTTTTCAAATAGCTTACCTCTTTTTATATGCTACCACATTTTCCATACATGTCTACCAAAGCATTTTATCAAACAGTTCACTTCCTTGCTGCTATGGCTAAAAGCCTAAAAAAGGTGCTTTCCAACAAACTATGGATGCTTGGAAAAATCTATCAGAAAATAATAGTAAGCAATAGCATAGACAAGGTAGTGAGTAGTTTGAAAAAATTCCTCAAAGAAATGTGGTCTCATGGTCCATTCCATCACCATGAGAACACATTTCTTTGAGGAAATTTTTCGCCATATTTTCTATGCTACTATAAATTTTTCCATACATTTCTACCAAAGAATTTTATCAAACAATCCACTTCCTTGTTGTTATGGCTAAAAGCCTAAAAAGGTGCTTTCCAAAAAACTATGGATGCTTGGAAAAAATCTATCAAAGCATAATAGTAAGAAATAGCATAGACAAGGCAGTGAGTAGTTTGAAAAAATGCCTCAAAAAAATTTGGTCTCATGGTGATGGAATGCCATTCCATCACCATGAGACTATATTTCTTTGAGGAATTTTTTCAAATAGCTCACCCCCTTTTATATGCTATCACATTTTCCATACATGTTTACCAAAGAATTTTATCAAACAATTCACTTCCTTGCTGCTATGGCTAAAAGCATAGAAAAGGTGCTTTCCAACAAACTATGGATGCTTGGAAAAAATCTATCAAAGCATAATAGTAAGAAATAACATAGATAAGGCAATGAGTAGTTTGAAAAAATTCCTCAAATAAATGTGGTCTCATGGTAATGGAATGTTGTTCCATCACCATGAGACCACATTTCTTTGAGGCATTTTTTCAAACAACTCACTACCTCTTCTATGCTACCACATTTTCCATGCATGTCTACCAAATAATTTTATAAAATAGTTAAATTCCTTGTTGCTATGGCTAAAATCCTAGAAAATTTCTTTCCAACAAAATATGGATGCTTGGATAAAATCTATTAAAGCATAATTGTAAGCAATAACATAGACAAGGCAGTGGGTAGTCTGAAAAAATGCCTCAAAGAAATATGGTCTCATGGTGATGGAGTTCCATTCCATCACCATGAGACCACATTTTTTTGAGGCATTTTTTCAAACAGCTCACTTCCTTTTCTATGCTACCACATTTTCCATACATGTCTACCAAAGAATTTTATCAAACAATTCACTTCCTTGCTGCTATGGCTAAAAGCCTAAAAAAGGTGCTTTCCAACAAACTATGGATGCCTGGAAAAAATCTATCAAAGCATAATAGTAATCAATATCATAGAAAAGGAAGTGAGTAGTTTGAAAAAATGCCTCAAAGAAATGTGGTCTCATGGTGATGGAATATGAGACCACATTTCTTTGAGGCATTTTTTCAAACAACTCACTGCCTTAAGAATAGAAACCACGCCTTTAGCCAAAATTCCCCTCCAAATTCTTTTCAAGGTCCTCATCCTCATCCTTAATTTACCAATCCATGGAGCCTTCCACCTTTTATTCCACTTGTTCATATCCCCACTCCTCCCTCTTCATGTCATGATCTCCTTCCATCTCATAACCAAGACCAAACTATACCATCCACCCCATCCCAACATAATGCCATAGAGAAGGAAATAAATTTTTTGAAAAAATGCCTCAAAGAAATGCATTCTGATGGTAATGGAATTCCATGAAACATTTGTTTTTAATGGCATTCCATCACCATGAGACCACATTTCTTTGAGGAATTTTTTCAAACAGTTCATTGCCTTCTCTATGCTACCACATTTTTTCATACATGTCTACCAAATAATTTTCTCAAATGGTTCACCACCTTGCTGGTATGGATAAAAGCCTAAAACATGTACTTTTGAACAAGCTATGGATAGGGAAAATAATAAGCATGATAGTAAGAAATTTAAAGTTCAATAAGTACTCAAAATTTTGTTCATTATCTCATACATTATAAGCCATGACGTGCATCACTATTATAGTTTTTCGTGATTGAATAATTTATTGTTTTATTTTCAGATGTTGCAAGAAGAAACACATCTAGATGTTCATAGGGCAATGGAGCTTGGTGTTTCTTCTGCTATAGACTCCTCGATGCCTCTCATGGGGGTATGAGGTAGATTATTAAATTTCAATTTACATTTGTTGTTATAGCTATTGGTTAGTGAAAAATCAAACGATTATTGATTCATAGTTTAATTTCTCTTTGGATGGTTTCTACAGGGCTTCAGCACCCCACATCATGTGTTGAACATCCAAAATACTGAGAGGGGGTGAATCAGTATTCCATAAAACCATAATAAAATCCATCTAAACATCATCACAATTCTAATTGAATCAACAAGAGAAAACATAGAAACGATTCAATACAACCATACACATGAACACCAAGATTTTTACGTGGAAAACACAAAAAAGGGAAAAACCACATTGAAGGTTAACTCACAATATATTATGTCTAGATACAAAATATTATAGGGCTCACTGCCAGAACTCACTATCCTTAAAAAGGCCCACTACAAGGACTCACTGTCCTTAAAAAGGCTCATTGCTTGAGTACAAAAGATGGCTAACTGCCAAGATACAATGATAGTGGCTCACTACCAAAAGATTGAACTGATAGGATACACCTTCAATGTGCAGGGTTCAGTTCCACTGAAGCTCAAAATATGAAGTACTGCCTCACACAATAGTCGCTCAACAAAACTACATTGATCAAAAATAATAAAGCATTTAGGCTTAGATCTTCACACACCTCTCATTACTTTTTGCACTCACACTTACTTCTCATTTCACATTCACTACTAATGTGTGTCTTCTTCCACTACTCCTTGTTCTCCTCTCACTCCTCAAAACATCTTATCTATACAAGTATATCTTGATCATCAATGAGGTTGGCCTAATTAGATGAACACAAAAATAATTAAAACCTTCTTTGTTAACAGCATATATGATTTAAAATTTTTATCCACGTAGTGCATTATACCAAGTCGACTATCATCCATAAAACATAATTAGTCCACATAATATATTGCATACACTGAGTTGGCCCAGACTAGAACAAAATTCTCCAAACCAATAAATAATCCTCAAAGAAAATGCCTTCCAGATCTAAGAACACATTAATTTCCTATCATACTACCAATATAGAGACTATCAACAAAATCGCAACATAAGAATGTTCACCTTAGTAGAATGCAGAGTCTCCCACATAGTATGCCACACACAGAACAACAATAAAATACAAAGTTAAACTCTGTTAGAGATAACTTTCTACTCACAACAAAAGATGTCTCAAGAACCAAGATATAATTGTCTAAATGAGTAAAGAAAAAAATGGTTAAGAGATTGGAGTCATATAAGATCTTGTGGTGAATTCCTGATGCAGAGCAGGGAAGGAATCAACCTATCAATCACAATTTAAGTCTTTTGAAACAACTCTGCAACACTTTAGAACCTATCTCAACAACTTTTCACAAATTCAACCAATTTCCCTTGTAGGTCTGCAGACCTAGATTTTGAACCAAAAATCTCAGATCCAATCTCAAACCCACTAACCAATTGTATTTTCAGACACCCTTTAACATCTTACAAATCATATCTCAAAAGAAACATAGGTCACTTTGGACCAACTCCTCCAAAATCATGCAACTACGTTGTCCTAGACCTTAATTAGGTCACTTTAACAAAGCATCACCCACTCAAATGCCCTTCCAACCCTAAATATTCATTGAAAGTCACTTACCAATATACAAAACCTCCAAATCCACATTTTTTTAATCAAAGAATCACTTCCTATGACACCAAAACATGAAACCCTCTCTTTATGCCATTCCAAAGGGGTTTATTGAAAAAAAATGTTCCAGGCTTCTAAATAGCCAACCAAGGCCTCAAACACCTTTATTTATGTTTGTACATGCTTGAAATTTCATGAATTTTTTTTCCCCCAAGAGTTTCTACAATTTCCCTCCTTTAACCATCAAATTTCACTCAAAATACACAGTCTGACAATCAGGGCATCATGCCCAAGCACTCAAATTGCCTTCCCTTCCATTCCAAAGATTAAAACACTTCAATATATGCCTGCTCATGACAAATCAATCATCTTCCAATCTTGCTTAAGAAAATTTCACCAAAACCCAACATCTAAACTCCATTTTAAAGCCAAAATTCACCCAATTTCTTCTGGGACAACAACGAAAAAAAATCCTAAAAATTTTCCCTACTCCTAAATCTTATTCCTACATCCAATCCTACCATTTTGGACTCATTCCATCGAGCCAAAGTAGAAAAAATAGGTGGAATGAGTCATTTATTCAGTTTTAGTCTTCAAACCCTTATGGCTGGCTGTACAGACCCATAGTTAGTAATTTGACAATAAAATTCTTAAAACTCAATGAATTTCCTTCACTCCAAAGCCAAAACGTAGCTAAAACTTATCTCTACCAAATAGAAAATATTTTAGGACATAATACTTCTGTACGGCCAAGTACAATAGTCTGCAACAAAAAAATTCAATGAAACACATAGAATTACAAGAGAAATCAGGGGATTTTTATTGTTTTTCCTTCACAAAAACCTTCAACAACCTCTTCCTTCGAGTTCCCAACATATTTTAACCTTAAGCAACCTATGAAAATGGCTCTAAATTCCCTTTGAATTCCCATTACCATTGGGCTTCTTCAAGTTTACATTTTTTTGCACACATTGACAACTTTTCAATTTTTGCAATTTTACATAATTTTAACAAATATGCAACATGAAATCCAAAATGATCCCAAAAAAAAATAATATGAATTATTACATTATAAATTAGTCTAATATGACCTTATTCAATTGAAAAAACTCAAAACAAAAAACTAACTTAAGACTTCCATGAACCAAATTTGCTCAATAATCTTGGTGCCCTTGCACCAATTCCAAACTCAAATACCAACACATTGATCCATCATAAAAGGGTATTACCAACAAAGAAAAACTTCTAGTAAACCAAGTAGAATTCCCATAAAATTATCACCATGTTGACATCAATGACAACATAGGAACAACCAACAGAAACCATCCATACTTCATGCTCATGTTGCAAGGCTCCCAACAATCTCCCCCTTTGGCATTGATGGCAACATGCATGACAAAAACATTTTCTAGTATACAACAACTGAATACTCTAAATACTCCCCCTATCAAAACTATTCTTCACAAAAAAAAAATTCTTTTGTCTTTCCATCTCTTTATCTCTCTATCTCTCCCCCTTTGACATCAATGACAAATGAAGGGGTTCAGTATATATGTATATATGCATCAAAGTGTAACCAAAAAGATATGAACACAAAAATTGAATTAACCTAAAGAAGAACCTCTGAGACTCTCCAAGATAGCCTTCCACGATGCTTTACCTTCTTCCCATGTACCTTTTGCACTTACAAGAGTCTTGTAGAATAGCTCAAGCTTAGTTAAGGACTCTATACCATCTGCTAAAGTATTGGGACTAAGATTAATCTTTGATAATTCACCAATACAACCAAGAGCACTAGAAGTAGAAGTATGTCTAAGTTTAATCATGTCTCTAAGTGCCACAAACTTCTTTATAACATCTATCCTTTGATCCTATAGAGAAAAAATAATGTTCTAAAGCTGCACAATGTAGGATCACCTCTGATTATCTTTATCTTCTACTAACTTGTATGTATCTGCCTAAGTGCTCATTTGAAACTCACTCATCCTTATCTCATTTCTTATATCCAATGTACTACCAGACCAATTTAGGAAAAAAGAAAGTAGTTCTTGTGCCTCTTCTTCACAACCTTGTACACTCTCCAATTCCTTCATCACTCAACTGTGTGCAATTGCACATTTTTCCTTGATATCTTCCAAATTTCCTTCATCAAACCTGATTCTAGCAGACACTTCAAGTCCCGAGATGTCAACCTTTAAAGAATCAATCATGCCAGGAAGATTCTCCACAACAGAAATAGATGAATCAAAATTAGAACCGAGAATAATCTTCTGCAATTCTTCTAAAGCTCTTTGAATATTTATCCTTTCATGCTCATGTTCAAGCTCACTTCCTTCTACAACTTCTTGCTTAACAACACTCTTCCTTTTCTTCATTGTTTTGGTCATGCTACCAGAGCTACCTTCTACATTGAGATTCTTAGGGATTTCCAAAACAATTTTAGCATAATTATCAACTTCAGCCTCTAACACTTCATAATCCAATTTAGATATCCAAACTAACCTTGATTCAACTACTTCCATGTGACAAAAATCTATAGACACAATAAAATTTATGCTTTTGGAGTACCTTTTCCACAACACTTACTGGAATCCTAAATCTTTTGTTCATTCTTATCTAAAATGTTCCAAAGAATGTAGCAAGAGAAGTCTCTTGTGCATCTGAACTACCAAGATTTATCATGAAGTTCTTGATTTGATAGGTAATAGGCTTTAAATTTGACCATTCTATCCTTCCTATTATGAGTAACTCTCTCAAAAAGTAAAAGAGAAAACAGACAGCTAAATTTCCATACCAAAATGCATTCTTCTTACTCTTCTTGATTTCTTTTAAATTCTTCAAAAGATGTATACAAAGTAATTCACACAAGTCATATTCCATACCTCTTTTAACCAAATCAATAGTAGTATGCACAACAACAGTAGAAATTGTAAGGTCATTGTTAGGGATATGAACTTTGTGACTGATGACCATAGCAACATACCTTATTACCAGGTCAATAATCAGTCTCAAATCAATCTCTTTCCCTTCAAAATTCACACCGGTAGCCTCAAAAATCTCTTTCTCATCCATAACCTTTAGTTTTGGAACTAGTCCAGAGGAACACAAACTAGTTATATCTCTTATAGCTTCTTTGGAAATCAAATGTGCTTCATCAATCCATAAAGATTCATCATGAATTTTGCTCAACACTATTTGGATATACTTCTTCTCAAATCCAAACAATGGAAATTTCCTGTAAACATCCAACTTTTTCTCAACTAATACTCTATAAGTATCATGGCTCTCTTTCAATTCACTTTACCCAAGCATGTTCAACTAAACTAACGACATCTCTTCTATCTTATTGAAAAAAAATGAATAGATATCTTTTGTGGGAAACACTCTCAGAGGAATACAAGAGAATGCATCAACAAATTCTTCTAAAACATCTTCAAATATCTCTTCAACCTAAATTTCACTTAATTCACACTATTCATAACCTTTGAATTATCCATAGCAATAAAAATGAAAGATTGTGCAAACAAGAATACCTCTAAAAGTTCCAATAAGAAATGTATAGATATCCTACTTCCGGAGCTCACTTCAAATCCACTTGAATTCTTCTTCAAACCTTGAAACTTTGAATTTCCTTCTAAACTTCCTTTGCACGTTTCTTAAAAAATACATAAGCCTTTAAAATTATCTAAATCTATTCCTTCCATTTTGAATGATTTTGCAATAAATGCTTCAACTTGCAAGTAGATTGCCTCAAAAATTGTGTATGCCTCTTGTAGACACTTAAAAATGACCTAGGCCTGCAAGCTTCATTTTTACCACTTTCGTCCTAGCATAATTATGACATTTAATTATGTCCTTGGTCCACATTCGACTATTGATTAAATAATTCATAATTATTTAATTAATTCAGGTCTTTGTATTCTTCATGATTATTAAATAAATAAATTTTATTTATTTATTAAATACGTCATTAATTGTCTAAGTCTTCCCTTAATTAAATAATTTTTTTAATTTATTTAATTACCCTTCGTCATATATTTCTTCCTGATTATTATATATTTCTTCTTGATTATTTATTTATTTAATATGTCACTAACTGTCATAATTAAATGAATTGATTAATTTATTTAATTAATTAATCTTATCTGCTAAATTAAATAATTATCTTTAATTATTTAATTGTCAAAATTAATATTCCTCTCATTTTAAATAAATGAAATTATTTAAAATGTCATCACTTTCTTAACTGTCAGTCCACTTTGGTAAATAATTGGAAAATCAATTATTTATTATCTCACAAAATCATTATTTTGAATTAATTTAATTCAAAATAGTAACTAATCTTCCAAAAATCAAGTAATCGGGCAGATTCTTGATTTTCCAAATCTGGTCTTCAGTCCAACTCTTATCTCTTGATTTTTCGAATCTCACAAATCAGGCAGTCTTTATCTTCTTGATTTTCAAAAATCCTTATTTTCTAATTAATTTATCTCATTTATTCTCCACCGTCGATCCAATTATCTGAGATATTATCTTGACCGTTCAATTAATGAATTTTCCCTAACCCTAATTAGGGATTCTCAGATTTAATTTGGACCTCTCATTTTAGGTCTTAGTCATGAATTAATCTCACTCGTCCATTCAAAATGGCATTTTCTATAAAATGTCATTTTCCTCTCACTTTTCGATTACACACATACACACGTACATAGATTAGGCAATATTTAGACAGACATTTCAATTGTATTGTCATAGTCATAGGCATTTAGACATTTTATGCAAATCCTTCAAAGCTTGGTGTAGGACTTAGACATTTATTTGTAGATTGCTCGCATGTTCGATCTGAGGGCAACATGTCAACCAACAAGTTAGAAGGTGTTACAAAAGTGAAGCATGGAAGTCTCGACGGTTTTCAGGCATAATCGTTCTTTGTTCTTCCTTTGTGTTTTGTAATTACTTTGGGTTTATTGTCATTTATGATTTATATGCTTTATTGATTGAATCTAATCCCAAAAATAAATCCTTAGTTACACCTCCATTCTTTCAAATTCTCTAGACTTCATCCTTCACACATGCGACTGAGAAAATACCTTAATATTGTTACCATATTAAATATACTTCTGTCATGATATGAAACAAGTATCAATGAGGGGGTTTATTAGATTTTCTAATAATTTCTCCCCCTTAGCCACTACTTTTACTTAGAAGTTGATGGGAGTATCTGCACTAGAGGTCAGCATAGATAAAATTGATGATTCCTTTCTCCAAATCCTTTTCATTTCATTTCTTGCTTATTTTGGATCAATGATTTGATCATTCTTCTTCATTGGATAGATATTTTTCTTTCTTTTGCTATTATTACCAGGGTGTTTCAGATTGTTGCACTTATAGCAAACAACATTCTTCTTTCCATTTTCCTTTTTATTCAACAAACCATCTTTACGTCCAATCTTCTTGCTCTTAGAACATTTTCCAGAGAATGATAAAGAATCATTCATTTTACTTTTGCATTCCTTTGTATTATGACCAAATTTATTATAGGAATAACAAACACCATTGAGAGATAAATACCTTTTAGCATCGTGTCATTTGAAAATATTTTTTCTGGAAGTGCTTCTTAGATCCTTGATTTGTCTATCTTTGTACTGAGTCTTCTTACCAATGGATTTCTTTTCTTTAGAACTCTAACCTTCCTCAAACCCTAAACCACTTTTATTTATTTCTAGTCTTTGAGAGGTAATCAATTCATCAAGCATCGCTGAGCTTATCTTAAATTTTTCTTCAAAACTTCTTGCCTTTTCCAGATCAGATCTAAAGATCTTTGCTTCTTTTTCTAGCTTTATGCATTCATCCATCTTCCTTTGAATTCCAATTTCTTGACATTTTTCAGTTCTTTTCTTCTCATCCAATTGTTGCAGTAGGATAGAGATAATTTCTTCTCCCTCAACCAATAGATCACATGCTTCAACACTTTTACTTTGCATCTTTTCAATGTACTCATTCGCTTTCATCAACCTATCCTTCAGATCTTCCATTTCTTCTGAATATTTGGCAGAGACTACTTCCAAAGGAAAAAATTTCTTTTACTCAAATTTTGGGACCTTCCTCAAGTTGTTAGGCTTCTTTCGAGGAACCAAGCTTTGATACCAATTTTTGAACATCCAGAATACTGAGAGGGGAGGTGAATCAATATTCCATAAAATAATAATAAAATCCATCTAAACATTATCACAATTCTGGATGAATTAGCAAGAGAGAACATAGAAACAAGTCAATGTAACCTAGTGCAGTCAAGGATGAAGGGTCTAGGAGTAAGACTATCCAACCTTGCATCAAGAGTAAACACAATGGAAACTCAAAGAATTGGAATGAAAATCACCAATGGAAATATAGAGAATGATCAATTATTCACTGGCAACATGCCCTACCTTCCGGCTTACAAAATTACAGAATGATATGGCGTTTGATGAGCCTAGTTTTTGGTTTGGTTTTGCGTAGAATATATAGTCTATTTGCTCATAGATGTCATGGAATTTAATGCTTAAGTGTTGGTATTGCCATAATGTTTCCTTCAAACCATTGGCATTTGACATTATCCTATCCCTGCAAGCTTTAACGATATTTGGCATAATATGCAGGTCATCTATATTGATTTTTCATGTGGTTAATGAATGTTTCTTTGAGTGGTTATTGATGTACAGTTATTATGCGTACTAACCTTGTCCTGCAGATTTAATACGCCAAGTTAAGGAAGACACTGCCAGTTGGGCATGCACCATAATGTCCAGCTGAGAAATCGCTCCAAGTCAAAGGCAGTCGGTAGTAAATATTCTCCATGCAACTGAGTGTAACCACCTTCTAGTGGACCTTAATGGTCGAGCATGCATGGGCGTTACTGTTGTGTTGGGTCCGTGCTTGACTTGCATGTTTGACCAGATTCCATGCATGCATAATTGCCATCACTCCACTTTCCCCTGTTTTCCCTAAATGGCGTCCTCCCAGTCGTGGAGTTGAATACCTTGTTTAGTTGTAGTATAAATAATGATTTGATGCTCCTTCTTTAGGAGGTTGCATGATTTGACATTCTACTCTCATTCTCAAGTTTTAGTAATATAGATACATTACTCTTTGTATGCATGATTTACAGTGAATAAAATAAAGTTATGAGTTCGAGCATCTGAGTTCTTGTTAGTTTAGAGGATACTTATCCAAGGGGGCCCACTTGGTGAGTAATCCATCTTCTTAGTTTAGCATTAGTTTAGTATTACTTGTTGTTTCTTAGTTAGAAGTCTAGCATTGACTATTCCTTTAGCCACTAGAATTCTATTCTGTGACTGTTCCTACAGCCAAAGCAGATAGAGTAGTCCTTGTTTGTTGCATAGATTTTCATTCTTGCTCTAAATTTTAGCTTAAGCATAGTTGTTGGTTGATGTTCAACATTTTCCTTATTTTCTTTCAACAATTTACTTTTAGTATTGTGTTTCTTAGCTATAGAATGCAATGAATACTTGAGCCCCTAGTGCACATACAGTGCTGACCCATTTCAAGTTCATGTCCTTGGGTTGACAAGTTAAATGCACCTTCATGATGATTGAATGGCTATTCAGGTTAGATGTCTAGTCTCTGAATCAAGGTTGTAAAGGCTTAGTCTAGTATCTGAATCAAGGCTGTAAAGGCTTAGTTATGAGATCATTGTAGGAGGCCAACATTTTTGGCATCATTGTCAGGGATGGTTTCAAGCTAGGAAGTCTTTTGGAGTCATTGGTAGTTTTTGCTATAGTGTTTCTGGAAGTTGTTCTTAGCATATCCTCATTTAGGAAGTAATGACCCCCTGATTCTTTACCAATTCTTTGTGTGAGCTGACTGATAGTGTGTGATACTGCATGCATAGAGGAAGGAGAAGGGATGCTTATGGGAGATTCCTTCCTAACAATCCTCATCCATTCCAACTAGTTGAATACTAGAACCTGCCACAAGAAGACGAAGAGGATCCACACCCCTTTATAGATGCATATCATGATCTGACCAGCTTTGAAGTCTCCTCGAAAGATCAAAATCAGCTTGAGAACCCCATTGTCTTAGAACCACATCAAGAAGGAATGGGTGATGCAAATAGGAACATACAAAATCAACCAGATTTTCTTTTCCCCATTGCTCATCAAAATGAAGTTGACAACATCAAGAACATTCCTGCCTCAACACTCCCCAAGTTTTATGGACTTGTGACAGAAGATCCTGATACCTTCTTATTTTAGTTTGACATACTTTGCAAGAGTTATAATTGTACTACTGATGCCCGTAGGCTTAAGTTATTTCCCACAACTTTGAAAGAGGCTGCATTAAGATGGTTCATGAGCCTAGGCAGAGATACTATGGAAACTTGAGAAGACATGAAGACAAAATTCCTTGAGAAGTACAAGGAATACTGTAGGGGTAGTGACATGATAGGAGGAGACATTTTTAGGATGCGACAAAAGGAAGATGAGAGCTTGGAAGATTACATTACAAGGTTTCTATTTTGCTTGAAAAAATTTCCACACCATGCACTTAATGAGGACTTACAAAAGTTGCTTTTCCTGAGACAAATCAATGATAGTTGCACTGATGCTTTGGACCTCATGGAAGGAGGGGATATCTCCCAAGTTCATTGGGAGGATATCAAGAAAATATGCTAGAATTACTCTAGGGAAGCTTCAAAGAAAGGGAGAGCTTATCAATCTTCCATGGGTAAGTCAACTACCGGTGGAGTTTCAAGAATGAAGATCACTCATTTGCTGGCAGACTTCAAGCAAGAAATTATCAATAATCTAGCTACTCAGCTAGATACACTTTAGGCCAAAAAGAAGCAAGAGGAGGTAGAGATGATGTTAACAGAGTATTGTCCCCACTGCAGAAAAAAGTACTACCAATGCAAGATGGTAGCTAACCTGGAAAGAAAGTAGATTCCACCTGAGTTCAAGCCAATTCAAATTGAAGAAGACCAAGTCTACTATGTTGCACAAAGGAAGCCTTGGGCTCCAAGACAAGGTATGCCACCAGATCCACTATCCTGTGCTGGACCATATTTTAACTGTTATTCATCTGGTAACCAATGGCAACCCCCATATCCACCTAGTTATGGAGGATATCCACCAAAGCCTTGGAGTAACCCTCCAAATGCTTGGCCTAGCCATCAGAGTCCTCCACCTCACTGGCAGCAACCTTAGGGGAATTGGAAACAATTTCAAGGGCACTGGCAACCACCTCCAAGAAATTGGCAGTAAAAAAATCAATGGAGAGGAGGACAACAATGGCTTACTCAGAACACCAGCTACATGTAGCCACCTTCTTAGCCCCAACAACCTGCTATAATGCCTCTACCTGCTAATCCAAGCTCAAATGCACTTAAACCAACTCAGTTACCAGCTCAACCCACATCCAATCCTAATAACAAACCACGAAAACAACCTGCATATTCTACCAATTCAAATCAATTTCCTACATGTGCTGTGAGTGTAAGTGATATCCACTTGCATTCAGGAACCAAGCTACTAGCCCCTTCCAAGCCCATCATTACTGAGTTTCCTATGGAAGAGGAAGAGGAGCCTCTAAATGATCCCATTCAACCAAATTTACCTAAAAATCTTGAACCAGTCCAAGCTAAGTAGATCAAGCAAGAACCACCATTTCCTCAGAGACTAGAAGTTTCCAAGAAGAAAGAAGAAAAGGAGGATACCACTTTTGACATCTTGGATCATCTAAAAGACATATGTGTTCAGATACCCCTATTTCAGGCATGAAAAGATGTTCCAATCTACAAAAAAGCTATTAAGGAAGCTTGTCTTAAGAAGCCAGGAAGGAAGAAGAGAGACCCAACTACAGTTCATGTGGTGGTCCAACTAGCTGATATCATATTGGGAAAAGTGAATATTCCCAAGTATAATGACCCGGGCAATCCTATGGTAGTAGTTGTCATAAACAGGATTCAAGTGAAGAATACTCTGATTGATTTAGGGGCAACAATCAATGTAATGACCAAAGACATCCTAAAAAAACTAAATATTGCAAGCATGAGATCTACTCCTATTGTCCTGCAGCTTGCTGATAGCTCTATTGTTAAGCCTGATGGTGTAGTGGAGAATCTTGTGGTAGTTCTAGACTCTTGGGAATATCCAGTAGATTTTATGATTCTTTCTCCTAAGGCTACACTAGGTGGGTATCCCATCATTCTTGGAAGGCCTTGGTTGGCAACTGTAGATGCCTACATTGGATGTTAGTCAGGTGACATGACCATTTCAGATGGAAGGAGTACTAAATTTTTTGTTCTTTATCCACCTACTCAACCATCTCATGATGAAGAAGATTCTGTATGGCCACAAGTTGGTGAAGAGGCCGAGGAAGTCAATTCTGTGGTGCAACTTATGATGCTAGGAAAAATCTCTTTCATGCAGCTCCAAGATGAGGATAAAGTGTTGAATAACATAATTTAGAACCATTATGAAGTGGGGGAAGCATCATCTTCTACTTCGGTTAGGACACTTCTACCTATTCTTCCAGCAACTACTGTTCTTGCATACATTCTTCCTGCAGCCACTCTTCCTGCAGACATTGTTCCTACAGACAGACTTCTTGCAACAATAGGTACATTCCATACATTGCTGATTTATGAACTAAAGGTACCATGTGTTAATGAAGCATCCATGATAGAATCAACTACACAAGTACAGGTGTCAGGGGGAAAATATATGAATGATAATAGTAAATTGAATGAAGAGAAAAAATTGTTATTGGAAAATAAATTAAGGGCCCATCAACATGCATTTGTGTGGGATTATCATGATATGAAGGGACTGGATCCTAAAATTTGTACCAAAAAAAAATATATTAGAGATGATTGCACTCTAGTAAGACAACCACAAAGAAGGATTAACCTTGCACTAAGAGAAATTATGAAAGGAGAACTGTAGAAATTGCTAGATGCAGGATTTATCTACCCCATTTTAGGTAGTCAGCGGGTGTCTCCATTCGTGATTGTTCCCAAGAAAGGAGGGAAGTGGCAAGTTTGCGTCGATTATAGAGAACTTAATGCTACCACCAAGAAGGATCACTTTCCTTTACCCTTCATTGATCAAGTTTTGGACACACTTGCAAGAAAACAATACTTCTCTTTTCTAGATGGATTCAACGGTTACAACCAAATTCAAATTGCACCAAAAGACCAGGAGAAGACCACATTTACCTATCAATGGGGGACTTATTCCTATTCAGTACTCCCATTTGGCTTGTGCAATGCACCTGCAACTTTCTAGAGGGCAGTCATTAGTATATTTCTAGACATTTCTCATGATTGCATGGAGATTTATATGGATGACTTCACCACTTATGGTGTTGATTTTGATCAAGCATTGGAGAATCTCAAGAGAGTCCTATAGAGATGTGAGGATCAAAAATTGTCCTTAAATAGTGAAAAATGTTTCATGATGATGCAAGAGGGTGTAGTTCTTGGCCACTACATCTCCCAGAAGGGAATTCAAGTAGATCCTAAAAAAATTGAGGTAATCACAAATCTGCCTACACCTACAAAACAAAAGGATGTTAGGAGTTTCTTGGCTCATGCAAGATATTAAAGGTGATTCATCAAGGATTTAAACAAGGTAGAAGCACCATTGTATACCCTTCTCACTAAGGATGTTGAATTTCGGTGTACTAAAGCTTGTGACAAGGCATTTTCTGCCTTGAAGGCAACTTTGACTCATGCTCCTATACTCAAGGGACCCAATTGGGAGCTTCTTTTCCACATTCACACTGATGCATTAGATTATGCCATAGGAGCAGTCTTAGGAAAAAAAGAGGGAGTTGTTGAAAATGCTATTTACTTTGTCAGCAAAAATTTGTAAGGAGCTGAATTCAATTATACAGTGACAGAGAAAGAGATGCTAGCAGTAGTTTATGCACTGAACAAATTTAGAAATTACATAATGGGCTACCAAATATTTGTGCACACTAATCATGCAACCATTATATATCTCATTAATAAACCCTTGATCACAGGTAGATTGGCAAGATGGTTATTGTTGATGCAAGAGTTCGATATAACCATTGTAGATAAGCCAGGGAAGGCTAATGTTGTTGCAGTTTTTCTTTCAAGGCTAACTACATCAGAAGACAATCAGCCCATAGATGAATCTTTTCCTGATGAGAATCTATTCTCTCTTAGTGTACAAATACCCTGGTATGCTGACATAGCCAATTACTTGGTTACAGGTAGAGTTCCTTCTCACTTCTCCCCAAAAAAGAAAAGGGCACTCATTGAAAAATCTTTTCCTTTCTCTTGGATTGCTGGATGTTTGTTTTATACTAGACTTGACCATGTCATGAGAAGATGTGTGAGAGAAGATGAGACATATGACATTTTTCATGCATGTCATAATGAACCATGTGGAGGACACTTTGTGAGCAAAAGGACAACAATGAATATTTTGAACATAGGGTATTATTGGCCAACACTCCACAAGGATGTAGGAAGGTATACCAGAAAATGTGATATATGTCAAAGAATGGGAAAACCAACCATATCTGATAAGATGCCACTGTTCCCTCAGGTAGTAATTACTCCCTTTGACAAGTGGTTATTGGATTTTTTAGGACCAATTGACCCTCCATCAAATAGTAAGTCCTATATATTGGTATGCACTGATTATGTAACAAAATGGGTAGAAGTTAAGGCTATGAAGTATGCAAGAGATAACAAGGTTGTGAAGTTTCTTTATGAGGATATTTTCACAAGATATGGAGTTCCAAGAGAAATAGTGACTGATCAAGGGCCACAATTCACATCAACTCTTGTAGCACTAGTGAATGAGTAGAATATAAGGCATAGGAAGTCTACTCCCTATCACCCCTAGGCTAATGGACAAGCTGAGGTGACAAACAAAGAAATTGAAGCCATTCTGACTAAAATAGTAGCTATCCATAGGAAAGATTGGGCAAACAGATTACCCGAAGCTATTTGGGCCTATAGGACATGTAAAACAACTATAGGCTTCACCCCATTTGAGTTGCTGTATGGAAAGACATCTATGATGCCAATTGAATTTGAACATAAAACTCTATGAACTATAGTGGATTTAGGGATGAATATTTCTAAAGCACAAAAAGAAAGAATCATGCAGCTAAATGCTTTGGATGAAATAAGGAAAGTATCCCTGCAACATACAAAAGTAGTGAAAAATCAGAGAATCAAGTGTCATGACAAATTTATCAAGGACAATAAATTAAAACTAGGAGATTGGGCCTTGCTCTATGATTCAAGATACTAGGACAATGTAGGAAAATTGCAAACAAGGTGGCTAGGACCATACGAAGTTGATGAGGTCTTTCCCAATGGAGCCGTTTAGCTTACCACCATTGACCCTGTCGGGTTTAAATTACATGTCAATGGTCATCGCCTCAGATTATATCATAAGCCAACTTCTAAAGAAGAGTTCCTACAACAATTCACCCAGCACTCAGAGCTTCCTGCAGCCGAAGGCAATGGACCTAGTGTCCCTCCTTCAGCCTAATTGAGGTAAGTACTTTCTATAATAAAGACTTTCACTTACGTGGAAGTCCATTTCTTCGTCATTCACCCATCCACCCATCCATCACCACCTTTCTCTCTCTTCCATCACTTCATTTTACCTCACCTCACTCCACCTCATCTTCATTTATTGCTCAATTCATTTTCCAACAAGGCAAGTGTTAGTTTATTCGCGATCTGTGCAGTAAATCTTCCACACATTTAGGTATGTGTGCATTAATTGCTATCTTTAATCATCTTTTAAGTTTTTTCATTTAATCACTATATGTTAGTATAGGTATTCACATAAATTCCATCATTGCCTATCAATCGCCACTCCCATCTCACATGTGTGGACACATGTCCAAATTTAGGTTGGGGGGAGGGGAATGACAAAGATGCAAATATTCTATTGTCCATGTGTGAAATCATATTAGGCTACGTCAATTTTTTTAAAATGAGTTGATTTGAAATCCAAGTAAGAGATGACTTGCATGCATGAAGTGACAACAAATGTAGCCACCATTTCTTCTTATCATAATTTCCCTTTATTAATCCTTTTCTTACCATTATTGCCCTGTCATAATCTTGAGTTGCAAGCAAAAAGGAAAAATAAAAGAAATGAAATTCCGTCAATGTTGGCATTAGAATTTAGTAGGCAGTGTAGGGAAGTTCATTTGATTTTCAGAAGGGGAATTGCAGGAAAAGAAGTTGCAGAGCATTTGTTTGATTACAGACAATGGGAGGTGGGTTAATTCAAAACGAACCCACGGTGCATGTTATTTTACTGCAGGATGCATAATGCCTGGTTGAATTTAAAAACTATGGATGGATAGATTACTTTTTGAAGTTGGATGGTTTTGATGAAGGCATTTCCCTTGAATTTTCTCAGACATTTTTAGAAGGAAAAGCCACAGTAAAAGGGTTAGAAGTTGTGGCAACAGAGGAAAGAATTGCAGAGGTTACAGGGTTACTTGTTGATGGTGAAAATTACCTTGTTTCCAGAGACACTAGGTCATCTAGGGCTGAATTCGCAGAGCCAAACAACCCCCCATTGAGCATAGACAAGCAGGGAACAAAAAGAATGTATTTGTCTAAGCCGTGGAAGTAGATAGCTATGTATGTCATCAAATACATCACTTGTGAAGGTCACTAGTCAAATTTTCATTCTATCCACTTCAAGCTTTTGAATCACATGAGGCACAGAAGGAGGATGAATGTCCCCAATGTGTTGTACAATCTTCTCTCAAGTCTTGTAGCATGAAGCCCTACAACAATATCCAGAACTAGAGCAGGAGTTCCTGCAAAAAAATGAGTCCCTGCAACAAAAGGAAGAAGAAACAACACCCTTACAACCAGAGATAACTAGACAACTTGAGTTTATGCAAATAGTACCATATGAGGAGCAACCATCAACAAAAAGTCTGGTAGGCATTCATAATCCTCTTAGTTTTATAGTACATGCAACAATTTTGAATCTATGGAAAGAGATACAAAGAAGGGAGGAAGAATGGAAAAATGAAAGAAGAAAGTTGAAGGAGGAAATTCAAAAGAAGGATGAAGAGATTGAGGAAAAAGATGCAGAAATTGCTACCCTGAAGTAGAGGGTAGATGATATGGCAGCTCTGGTGCCAAATATTCTGGAATGTATAGATATCTTGCTTCCGGAGCTCACTTTAAATCCACTTGATTTCTTCTTCAAACCTTGAAACTCTGAATTTCCTTCTAAAATTCCTTTGCACACTTCTTCAAAAATACATAAGCCTTTAAAACTATCTAAAGTTATTCCTTCCATTTTGAATGATTTTGCAATAAATGCTTCAACTTGCAAGTAAATTGCCTCAAAAATTATGTATGCCTCCATGATTTCAAATTCCCCAGACTTCATCCTTCACACATGCGACTGAGAAAATACCTTAATCTTGTTATCATATTAAATATACTTCTGTCACGATATGACACAAGTATCAATGTGGGGGTTTATTAGATTTTCTAATAATTGCTCCCCCTTAGCCACTACTTTTACTTAGAAGTTGACAAGAGTATCTGCACTAGAGGTCGACATAGATAAAACTGATGATTCCTTTCTCCAAATCCTTTTCATTTCATTTCTTGCTTCTTTTGGATCAATGATTTGATCATTCTTCTTCACTGGATAGATATTTTTCTTTCTTTTGCTATTACTACTAGGGTGTTTCAGATTGCTGCACTTATAGCAAACAACATTCTTCTTTCCATTTTCCTTTTTATTCAACAAACCATCTTTATGTCCAATCTTATTGCTCTTAGAACATTTTCCGAAGAATGATAAAGAATCATTCATTTTACTTTTGCATTCCTTTGTCTTATGACCAAATTTATTATAGGAATAACAAACACCATTGAAAGATAAATACCTTTTAGCATCGTGTCATTTGACAAGATTTTTTCTAGAAGTGATTCTTAGATCCTTGATTTTTCTATCTTTGTACTGAGTCTTCTTACCAGTGGATTGATTTGCTTTAGAACTCTGACCTTCCTCAAACCCTAAACCACTCTTATTCATTTTTGGTCTTTGAGAGGTAATCAATTCATCAAGCATCGCTGAGCTTATCTTAAATTTTTCTTCAAAACTTCTTGCCTTTTCCAGATCAGATCTCAAGATCTCTACTTCTTTTTCTAGCTTTATGCATTCATCCATCTTCCTTTGAATTCCAATTTCTTGACATTCTTCAGTTCTTTTCTTCTCATCTAATTGTTGCAGTAGGCTAGAGATAATTTCTTCTCCCTCAACCAATAGATCACATGCTTCAACACTTTTACTTTGAATCTTTTCAATGTACTCATTTGCTTTCATCAACCTATCCTTCAAATCTTCCTTTTCTTCTGAATATTTGGTAGAGACTACTTCCAAAGGAAAAAAATTTCTTATACTCAAATTTTGGGACCTTCCTCAAGCTGTTAGGCTTCTTTCAAGGAACCACATTTTTGAACATCCAAAATAATGAGAGGGGGGTGAATCGGTATTCCATAAAACCATAATAAAATCCATCTAAAAATTATCATAATTCTAGATGAATGAGCAAGAGAGAACATAGAAACAAGTTAATGTAACCTAGTGCAGTCAAGGATGGAGGGTCCATGAATAGGACTGTCCAACCTTGCAGCAAGAGTAAACACAATGGAAACTCAAAGAATTGGAATGAAAATCACACATGGAAATATAGAGAATGATCAATTATTCACTGGCAACATACCCTACCTTCAGGCTTACAAAATTACAGAATGATATGGCGTTTGATGAGCCTAGTTTTTGGTCTAGTTTTGGGTAGAATATATAGTCTATTTGCTCATAGATGTAATGGACTTTAATGCTTAAGTGTTGGTATTTGCATATTGTTTCCCTCAAACCATTGGAATTTGACATTATCCTATCCTTGCAAGCTTTAACGATATTTGGCATAATATGTGGGTCATCTATATTGATTTTGCATGTGATTAATTAATGTTTCTTTGAGTAGTTATTGATGTGCAGTTATTATGCGTACTAACCTTGGCTTACAGATTTAATATGCCAAGTTAAGGAAGACACCACTAGCTAGACATGCACCATAACATCCAGCTGAGAAATCACTCCAAGTCAAAGGCAGCCGGCAACAAAGATTCTCCATGCAACTAAACGTAACTGCCTTGTAGTGGACCTTAATGATCAAACATGCATGGGCGTTACTGCTATGCTGGGTCTACACTTGACTTGCATGTCTAACTGGATTCCATGCATGTGTAACTGCGATTGCTCCACTTTCCCCTATTTTCCATAAATGGCGTCCTCCCAATCGTGGAGTTGACTACCTTGTTTAGTTGTAGTATAAATAATGATTTGATGCTCCTTATTTAGGAGGTTGCACGATTTGACATTGTACTCTCATTCTCCAATTTTATTAATACTGATACATTACTCTTTGCATGCATGATTTATAGAGAATAAAATATAGTTCTGAGTTCAAGCATCTGAGTTCTTGTTATTTTAGAGGATACTTATCCAAGGGGGCCCACTTGGTGAGTAATCTGTCTTCTTAGTTTAGCATTAGTTTAGTATTATTTGTTGTTTGGTACTTAGTTAGAAATCTGGCATTGACTATTCCTACAGCCACTAGAATTCTATTCTGTGACTGTTCTTGCAACCAAAGCATACAAAGTAGTCCCTATCTGTCGCACAAATTTTCATTCTTTCTCTACATTTCAGCTCAAGCATTGTTGTTGGTTGATGTTCAACATTTTCTTTATTTCCTTTCATAAATTTACTTTCAGTATTGTGTTTCTTAGCTGTAGAATGCAATGACTACTTGAGCCCCTAGTGCACATATAGTGCTGAACCATTTCAAGTTCACATCCTTGGGTTGACAAGTTAAATGCACCTTCATGATGATTGAATGGCTATTTAGGTTAGATGTCCTATCTCTCAATCAAGGCTATAAAGGCTTAGTTATGAGATCATTGTAGGAGGCCAACAACGTTAAGCCCAAAAATACAATGTGGGTCAAGGACCTTAACTACCACTTCTATTTCTATCCTTGATTGATTGATTCATGGAACTACACAATGCCTATATATACTAATTCCCAGCTCTAGAAAAGGTTTTTTTCCGCCTCAAGAGGTATTAAACCCCAAAGTTGATGAAACATTTGAAAGTCGGCCAAAACATGAGATTCCCCTTTGATTCTTGGAAAAACATGATGCGGATCAGAACGAAGGTTCCTTGATGAATGTGCATCCTTAGGAAATGGTTTCCTGAGCTCTGCAAGTGACAAGATAGGTCCACACACTTGAAAATCCAAGACTGGTCTGTGAATGCTCTTTGTCCAAATATAATTGATATTATTTTAGTGATAACTTTGTATTGGAATCTCCAAAACAGTCAGATTATGGATATGATGTAGATGTTGCAATGAAGATCATATATCCTACTCTGTGAACTCTGATCTTACAATGCGGTATGAAATATTGAGACTGGGTCTTGATAGCTAACTACTGAAATGCAAGAAAATATGAATGCAAATATTTTTGGTTGATGCAAGATTGCTTGAAACCTAGGATGCTCCTACATAGGACACCTAAGGTTGAAGAAAAGTGCGCATCTCACTTTCCTAGGGCTAGAGGAAAACCAATGTGGTCCACCTCAGCCTGAGAAATCCATGATGAATCTTCCTTTGGTCTTCCTTTCCATCTGACTAGATATTCTTTCTATTTCCTTCCTCTAGTACTACGACCAACTCTCTTGTTTAAAACTTCTTCAATTTCCTTTGGGTGATGTGGTATCTAGTTTGGAAAACCAATTCCTTTTTCCTCTGGTGACTATCCTTCATGATACTGGTATAGGTCTGCAATGTTGAATATAGGTGATATGCCAAATTCCTCCGGTAGTTCCACTTCGTATACATTTCTAGAATCAAACTTCCTGATGATCTTACAAGGTCCAAACTTCTTCATCTTCAACTTATTGTATGTCCCAACTGGAAATCTTTATTTCTCAGATATACCATTACTTCCTCTCCTACTACAAACTCCTTATGTCTCCTCTTCTTATCTGCTTTCTCCTTGTAGATACTATTCATCTTCTCCAAATGCTCCCTAACTTGAGTGTGCATTGTCTCTATGAATCCTACAAATTCTTCTACCTCCGCACTCCTTTTTTTCTCCTTACTAATATCCATTAATTCTGCTACTCCTCTAGGTTGTTGTCTGGTCACAATTTCAAATGGTGTCTTCCTTGTGCTCTGGTTTACTAATTTGTTGTATGCAAACTCTGCTTGCAGTAGTATTAAATCCCAATTTCCTTCTTTTCCTTCAGTCAAACACCTCAACAAGTTTCCCAGACTCCTATTTACCACTTCTATTTGTCCATCTGTCTGTGGGTGAGATTTTGAACTATAATTCAATTTTTTCTTCATCTTCTTCCAAATGTCTTCCAAAAATATCCAACAAACTTAGTGTCCCTGTCTGATACTACACTCTTTGGTACTCCACGTAATCTTACAATCTCCTTAAAAAATAGGTTTGCAACATGCACCACATCATTGGTCTTCTTACAAGGTATGAAATGTGACATCTTAGAGAATCTATCCACAACCACAAATATAGAATCAAATCCCCTTGGTGTCTTAGGTAATCCCAACACAAAGTCCATGCTTATGTCCTCCCATGGTCTCTTCGGTACTGTTAATGGTATATACTTCCTAGTGTTCTGAATGTTTCCTTTTGCAACCTGACAAATCTTGCAACTTTGAACATACTTCCTGACATCCTTATACAACTGTGGCCAAAAATAGTTCTCACTCATGAATGCTACACTCTTATCAATTCCAAAATATCCTGCTAATCCTCCACAATGATTTTCCTTGATCAAATTATCTGTCATCAAACTTCTAGGTATACATAGCTGATTTTTCTTGAATAACATACCTTCCTAAATGAAATAATCCAACCATTTTCTTCTATCTATCTCCACAAGTTCCTTGCAAGCCTTCCATTCCTTTGCAAAATCAATGTAATTCTCATACATATGCTTTAGTTCCTCCAAACCCAATACTTCAATTCTCATCTATGTCAACAAACTCCTTCTACTCAATGCATTGGCATCCTTGTTTGACTTTCCACTCTGGTGCTTCAACACAAATGTGTAACTCTACAAGAATTCTACCCATCTCATATGTCTCTGGTTCAACTTCCCCTGACTATTCAAATATTGTAAAGCTTGATGATCCCTATACAACACAAACTCCTTGTTGGAAAAAGCAAGAACAAACAATTGAGGGGGAGGGGGTGAATCAGTTGTCGCAGAAATTTAAACTTTACAAACTTAACTTAACTTTAATCTTAGATATGATGAATAAATAATTAACCATAAGCAATTAACACATCAGAGAGACAAAGAACACCAAGATTTTTGTGTGGAAACCCTGTTAGGGGAAAAACCACGGTGGATGTCAGTCCACAAGATTATACTCTATTAAAAGTATAAAAGAAAATAATAAGGGGAATACACATGCATTCGGGCTCACTTCCTACAACTCACTACTCAATTACAAATAGAAGACTCACTATCTTACAGAAATATTCAGATGAAAACCATCCAAAAATTTGAACTTAGAGAATGAATTCTGTCCAAGCTTGATTATAGTTCCAATTAAGCACAATAATTCTGCATACTTCGATCAACCTTCTACACACTTGCTCTTCAATGATATTCACAATTATGCACACAAGAGCACACAACACATACTTAGCACACTAACCACACTTCGCATACTCCACAAAATTTCTTCTTATATATCCGCCACAAAGATTTCACCATAACAAAGTCGACCAAAGGAAAATAATATATTTTCAATGTCAGCTTAAATTCACAATTAAATTTTCAATGTGCACCCACCAAGGTCGGCCACAACATAGTGGGGACCCAAATTCACTTCTCCAAAACAATAATACTCCAATTAATCATGCCTCAAACATCCACGACATGCTAGCATCAACATGTTGGCCAAGAATAAGAAAAACTAAACATGCACAAGAAAATATTTTCAATCACGAGCTTCACCGGATCATGTGGATGTACCAAAAAGATAGAGGATGAACTAGAGACATCTAAAAACATGAAGAAATAGAAGAGAGACATCCGTGGCAACCAAGATAACCGGGAACATACAATATTCACTCAAAAAATCTTACAAAGACCAGCAAACACTGTCAGACCACAACTTGCACACGAGTTCATGCGGACTTCTGAAACTTTCAGTAGATGATCTAGAAAAACTCAACATTAAAACATTTGATCCACAACAACTAACCTTTTATGTACACAATGTAAGGCCTTCATGACCTGCACAGTTCCACTAGGAACCTGGAACACATTCACTTATAATTTTCTCAACATCCTCGACATATACAACACTTAGAATATCAAATGCTAATAGTGTTGACATCAATGACAACCACATATCAACATCACATCACACCATCCAAAAATTTCCCAACACTCCTTAGGAAACAAGTAATGTCTCCACTTCTTCAAGGCTTGTATGATTGGATAGAATTCCTAATCATAAATTGAATATCTTCTCCTAGCATCATTCAATTTCTCACTAAAGTAGGCTACTGTCTCCCTTCCTGACTTAACACAACTCCTATTGCACTCCCACTAGCATCACAATCTACTTGGAATACCTTATCAAAGTCTGGTAATGCCAACACAGGTTGTTCTATCACCTTTTTCTTCAACAACTCAAAACTCTTTTGTGCTCCTGATGTCCACTCGAATTCCTTCTGGTCTCCTCTCATTGTATCTATCATAGGTGTGCAAATACCACTAAAATTTATGATTAAATTTCGATAGAAAGTTGCTAGTCCATGAAATGATCTTATTTCTCCAACATTCACAGGTGTAGGTCACTCAACTATCGCTCTAACCTTCTCAGGGTCCATCTTCAATCCTTCCATAGATATCACAAATCCAAAATACATTAGTTCTTCCTTCACGAAACTATACTTCTTGATGTTTATCAACAAATTCTCTTCTCTTAGCCTCTGAAATACTTGTTTGATGTGCTCCAAATGTTCCTAGGTCTCACTGAAAAATCAAAATATCATCCAAATAAACAATGACAAACTTACCCAGGAATTTCTTCAAAACTTCATTCATCAGCCTCATAAAGGTACTAGGTGCATTAGTTAGCCCAAATGGAATGACCAACCACTCATATAGTCCCTCATTTGTATTGAAAGTAGTCTTCCATTCATCTCCCTCTCTGATCTTGATTTGATGGTATCCACTCTTTAGATCTATCTTGGTGAAATAATTTTCTCCACTTAGACTGTCCATGATGTCATCCATCCTAGGCAATTGGAATCTATACTTCACTATGATATTATTGATAGCTCTCAAATCTGTACACATCCTCCATTCTCCATCTTTCTTAGGTGCAAGTACAACTGGTACCACACATGGGCTCATACTCTCTCTGATCAATCCCTTCTTTAGCAGTTCCTACATCTATCTGTTTAACTCTGCATTCTCTTCTGGTGTCATTTGGTGTGGAGCTTTGTTTGGAAAACTAGCTCTTGGAATAAGATCTATATGATGACTAATACTCTAGATTAGTGGTAATCCATATGGAACATTCTCTGATACAAGATCTTGGTACTCTTTTATTAGTTTAGTGACTTCATTCTCTGGTGATTCTTCTATTCTTGTGATCCTCCCTGCCTCTAGGTCTCCACACCTCCTCAGAATCAAGGAAAAACACATGTTCTCATGTCTCAATCTATCCAGAAATTTCCTTCCATCTACCAAATTGATTCTAGTTGTACCACATACTTCACTTTTAGTTTTATCTTCCGAAGGTGTCAAGGTGATTCTCTTTCCATTCGACATTATGGTATAAGTATTCTTTCTCCCATCATGTATAGCTTTCTTATCATACTACCAAGGTCTATGAAACAACATATGACATACATCCATTGGCATAATATAACACATCACTTCATCATGATATGACCCTATTTTTAATTTCACTAGACATTGCTCACTTACTACTATCTTGTGCTCATCTTGGATCTAGGATATCCTAAAAGGCTTTAGATGTTTTCTCCTTTCCAAATTCAACTTTTTCACCATTTCCTTAGAAACTAGGTTATTTGTACTACCACTATCAATGATAACTTTGCAACACTTATCTCCTGCTTTACATCTAGTCCGAAACAAAATTTTCCTATGCGGTGCTTCCTTAGGTACTTCTTTCTCTTGGAATAGTGCTCTCCTCATGAATAATGATTCTCCCTTCTTAGGACTTCCTCTAGAACTTAGTGATTTCACTAGTTCTTCCTCCACATATCCGGTTCTTGCATGATTTTCATTCTTATTACTTTCTTGGCCACACTCAAATGCTATGTGTCTTTCACCTCCACATTTGAAACATGTTCCTCTAAAGGTTCTCTTGTCATATCCTTTCTCATCTCTTTGGTATCCATCATTGCGGATAGAATTGTATCCTCCTCTATTGTGGAAGTAAGAATTTATGTCATCTCTTCCCTTTTGGTATGAATTGGTATCCCTCTCTTCCTTGCGAGATGAATCTTTGTCCTTTTTTTTCTTCGCATATGGTTTTCAAACTCCAGAATGTGACCTTCCTTTTTGAATCTACCTCCTCTTCCTCTCTTCCTTTGCTCATGTCTTTTATTTAGCTAATGCAAATTGATATGCTTCCTCTACCGAATTCATCCTCACTAGACTCAAATTTTCCTGAATGTTCATCCTCAGACCATTGATATATCTTGCCACCTTCTCCTTGCTTGCTTCACAATGTTTGGTCTTGATGATGATCTTATGAAATTCCTTAGTGTACTCTTTCACATTCTTCTCCTTTTGTCTTAGGTTTTGCAATCTCTTCAACAACTCCAACTTATAGTCTGCAGGTATAAATTGGTTCTTCAATTTTTTCACCATTCTATCCTATTTCACAGTCTTCTCTTTACCTTTTCTGTTTCTCTCCAATTGAACTTCCTTCCACCATATTGCAATATTTCCCTTCAGTTTATTCTTTGCAAATCTCACTCTCTCTGGATCTTCAATTTCTTCATATTCAAAGTATTCTTCAATGTCGTTTATCCAATCAATCAACTCCTCAAGGTTTAGATTATCGGTATAGTACGAAATCTCTATTCTAGGTTGCTTTCCTATCTTTGAAATAGCCTTCAACATCTTCATCCAATTGGATTCTTCCTCTTCTGAGGTTTCTTCAGCCAAATCTGCAACTCAAATTTCATCATCATCACTTTCATCATTAGGTCTAGGGTTTAAGCATTTTCTTCTATCTTCTTCAACAACATCCAATCTCACTTTCATTTTTCACATCATTTCCATTGTCTCATCCATCTTTCCAGCAACATTAATAGTTGTATGAATTATCCTCATTGGAATCTCTTCCTAGGATCTGGTGCAACTGCCTCAAGTCAGCGATCAGGCTACAGGGTTGCAACTGCCTCACAATTGATGATCTATTGATTAACACCAATAGCCTACCTCAAGTCAGAGATCTTTCCACACAAAGATCTTATAGAATGCCTTGCTCAAATTCACAAATCTCACTCTAGTACAACTACCTCAGGTCAGCGATCTGTCCACCTTCGCTCTCCCAAAGTTTGCAATTTCACTCTGATACCACTTGGTTTAGTCAAGGATGGAGGGTCCACAAATAAGAATATCCAACCTTGTAGCAAGAGAAAACACAATGAAAACTCAAAGAATTGGAATGAAAATCACACATGGAAATATAGAGAATGATCAATTATTCACTGGCAACATGCCCTACCTTCCGACTTACAGAATTATAGAATGATATGGCATTAAGCCTAGAAATACAATGCAGTTCAAGGCCCTTAACTACCACTTCTATCTCTATCCTTGATTGATTAATTCATGAAACTACAAAATTCCTATATATACTAATTCCCAACTCCAAAAAAGGTTTGCATTGGCCTCAAGAGGTATTAAACCCCAAAGCTGATGAAACGTGTGAAAGTCAACCAAAACATGAGATTCTTGTTTGATTCTTGGAAAAATATGATGTAGATTAGAAAAAAGGTTCCTTGATGAATGTGCATCCTTAAGAAATGGTTTCCTAAGCTCCACAAGTCACGGGATAGGTTCACACACTTGAAAAGCCAAGACTGGTCTGTGAATGTTCTCTGTCGAAATATAGTTGATATTCTATTAGCGATAATTTTGTATTGGAATATCCAAAACACTTGGATTCTGGATATGATGTAGATGTTACAATGAAGAAAATATATCCTACTCCACGAGCTCTAATGTTACAATGCGGTATGAAATATTGAGACTGGGTCCTGACAACTAACTACTTAAATGCAAAAAAATAATGAATGCATATATTTTTGGTTGATGCAAGATTGCTTGAAACTTGGGATGATCTTGCATCACAACCATACAAATGAACACCGAGATTTTTATGTGGAAAACCCAAAAAGGGAAAAATCACGGTGAGGGTTAACTCACAATATATTATATCTGAATACAAAATATTATAGGGCTCACTGCTAGGACTCACTATCCTTAAAAAGGTTCGCTGCCTGAGTACAAAAGATGGCTAAACACCAAGATAAAATGATAGTGGATCACTGCCAAAAGATTGAACTGATAGGATACACCTTCAATGTGTAGGGTTCAGTTCCACTAAAGCTTAGAATATGAAGTACTGCCTCACACAGTAGTCACTCAACAAAACTACATTGATCATAATTGCTAAAGCATTTAGGCTCGGATATTCACACACCTCTTAATCCTTTTCACACTCATGCTTCTCATTTCACATTCACTGATCATGTGTATCTTCTTCCACTACTCCTTGTTCTCCTCTCACTCCTCAAAACATCTTATATATAAACAAGTATATCTTGATCATCAATTAGGCGGGCCTAATTAGATGAACAAAAAAAAATCAAAACCATCTTTGTTGACACCATATATGATTTAAACATTTTATCCATGTAGTGCATTATACCAAGTCGAATATCATCATAAAACATAATTAGTCCACATAATATATTGCATACGTTGAGTCGGCCAAGACTAGAACACAATTCTCCAAACCAACAAATAATCCTCAAAGAAAATACTTTCTGAATTTGAGAACACATTAATTTCCCATCATACTACTAACATAGAGACTATCAACAAAATCGCAACATAAGAATGTTCACCTTAGTAGAATGTGGAGTCTCCCACACAGTATGCTGCACACAAAACAATAGTAGAATGCAGAGTTAAACTCTATTAGAGATAACGTTCTGTTCACAACAAAAGACATCTCAAGAACCAAGATATAGTTATCTGAATGAGTCAAGAAAACATGGTTAAGAGATTGGAGTCATATCAGATCTTGTGGTGAATTTTAGACTCAAATACCAACACACTAATCCATAAAAAAAGGGTATTACTGATGGAGAACAACTTTTGATAAACCAAGTAGACTTCCCATAAAGCTATCACCATGTTGACATCAATGAAAACATAGGAACAACCAACACAAACCATCTATACTTCATGCTCATGTTGCAAGTCTCCCAATATCATGGGCATGCAAATATTTCCCTCAAGGAGAGTGATTGTCTAGTGGTAGTAAGTGATTATTTTGTTAAATCTATCAATTTTATAATGTAATTTCTATATATTAATTTCTTTACTTGTTACTGTAACATATAAGGTTTGATCAAGAACTAAGCCCTAGGAGGAGCACCAGAAGCACTCCTCGACCTTAGAGTAAATGAGTGATAGACTTATCACCATTCGAGTAACAAGCAAAGGGAAAGAGTTTGTTTCGAGAGCCTAAAGGGAAATGAATTTTTATTCCATGGCCCTTTTTTGTATGCCTATATGGAATTCTTGTAAGCCTATATGGCTATTTATATATATATTTTATACTTATATCTATGTATATTGATGTATGCCTACATGGCTATTTGGTTAATACAAATATTTTTTATCGATGGTTTCCATATTTTCATTATAAATCCATGGTCCAATAGATACGAGTTATATGTATTGAAGTGTTTAATTTACAACTTATGTGTATAATTTATGACTTATGTGTATTCCAATGTATAGTTTTCAACTTACATGTTTTCATGCATATACCTTGTATTCATGTAGATACTTTGTATTAATGTGTATACTATGCATTCATGTGTATACTTCAAGGATTACGTGTATTTGAGTACTTGTGATTCACTTAATCACATGTATGCTTGACTTATTCATGTGTATACTTCTTAATTGGTTATCCCTAGCATTGCTCATTGTTGTCCTTCATGGTTTGTCTTGAATATTTATTGATTGATGCTAAACAACTTCAATATTTCCAAAAATGATTCACCAACAATGTATCATTTACTTATGTGCTAATTCAATATGGAATCCAAGGAATAATTTAGAAGGGATAAAGCTAGGAGGAGAGAGAATATAGATATTTATAGTGTAACCTATTGTACCTTCTCTATAAAAAATTCTAATGGCTCTTGTATGCTTTGCTATTCCATTTTCTACTTTTCAAATCTCATTTTCATAGGTGGATCACCACTTCTCTCATTTTTTTTCTTCTACTATTCTAGGTCCTCACCTCCACTTGTGGTATTCTAAAATAAGCTCTAGTTTGTGGTGGGAACCCACTAAGATTCAATTTCTTCTAGGACATTTGATATGATTGTGAAGGAGTGGGAACAGGGGTTGTAATATCTCATGTATCAACATATATTTATACCTCTTCTTTGGGATATTTTTAGCTTTTACTTATGGTCGAGGCTCTAGTATCAAAATACATTTATGCCTCTTGTTCATGATTCTTTTTAGCTAGGTCATAAGAAACCATGTGGGATCATATTTCTATTGACCTATGATTAGATTTAGATATAAATCTTTCAATTTTTTTTCTAGAATCTTGAAAAATTTCCTCTTTACAATAACCATATTGTTGTAAGGGAAAGGAGTATAATTAAAAAGCGTCTTGCCCTTGCTACACTTGAGGATGATCATACAATATTTTAAGAGTCATGTAGCCTTCTCATTTGTGATTAGAGCCATAATAGGAATAAGAAAATTACCTAAATACTAATATTAATAATAATCAATTCAATGTAAGTATGAGATCCACATAGTAATTGGATCATAAATCGTTCGATAATGAAAATTTTTAGGCTTTCCTCAACTATTTTGACACCTAGATATTTTACCTCTTTCATGCAATCATATGCTTTTGGTGTGGAAAACTCAGACTTGTCAACTGTCATGTGAATCTTTCTCTTTTCCTTTGTTTTTCATGTCATCATAAGGGATTGAGTCGGTTGAAGGTAGCTCAAAGTGATTTGGTGTATTTGGTTATGAAAGAAGACCATGCCTAGCATAAACATACCCATCTAGATGTGTTGAACAATTTTTTTGGTCGTACGGGTTGTAGAACGAAAGTTGCACCACCTTGCAAGTTTACACTGCTTGCATTTGGCAACTTTTTCCTCAATTGAAAATTCATCACCATGAGAGAATGCCTACGAGATAGAAAAAATGAGAGAATTTATTATAGAGGGTCCCAATGCAATCCCATAACCTTAGATGGAGAGTTTGTAAGCATCACAGTTCTTGAGTAATAGCTTGTCAAAGATTGCAACCATTTTTCACTTTGGACTCTTAAGGGATCAAGCCGGTTGAACGTAGCTTAGATTGATTGGGATGTTTGGGTGAAAAATAGGACCATGTCTAGCATAAATGTACCCATTCAGACGTGTTGGAATAGTCCATTTGGTCATACGAGTTGCAGAATGAAAGTTGCACCACTTTGCAACTTTACACTACTTACATTTGAAGAAAAATTCCTCAGCTAAGATGTCATCACCATAGGAAAAAACCTCTGAGATAGCAAAAACCAAGAGAGGTTATTGTAGAGGGGCCCAACGTGATTCTATGGCCTCAAATGGAGAGTTTATAAGCATCATGGTTTTTGAGTAATATCTCGTCGAAGATTGCAACCATTTTGCACTTTGGACTCTTAAGGGATTGAACTGGTTGAATGTAGCTTGGAGTGATTCGGTGTGTTTGGGTGCAAAAGAGGACCATGCCTAGTGTAAACGTACCCATCTGGATGTGTTGGAATAATCTGTTTGGTCACACGAGTTGGAGAACGAAAGTTGTACCACTTTGCAACTTTACATTGCTTACAAGTTTTCCTCAACTGAAAACTTTATAGGAAAATGCCTTCGAGATAAAAAAAATGAGAGAGGTTATTGTAGAGGGTCCCAATATGATCTCATACCTTAGAAAATTATTTTGTAAGAATCACAGTTTCTAAGTAATAGCCCATCAAAGATTCCAACCATTTGACACTTTGGACTCTTAAGGGATCAAGCTAGTTGACCATAGCTCAGAATAATTGGGCTTGTTTGGGTGTGAAAGAGGACCATTCCTAGCATAAGCATACCCATCTAGACGTGTTGGAACAGTTTGTTTGGTCATACAAGTTATAGAACAAAATATGCACCACTTTGCAACTTTACACTTCTTGCATTTGACAACTTTTTTCTCAACTGAAAAGTCATCACCATTGGAAAACGCCTCTGAGATAGAAAAAACCAAGAGAGGTTATTTTAGAGGGTCCCAATGTGATCTCATAGCCTCAAACAAAGAGTTTTTAAGCATCATGGTTTCTGAGTAAGAGCCCGTTAAAGATTGCAACCATTTTGCACTTTGGACTCTTAAGGGATCGAATCGGTTGTATGTAACTCAGAGTGATTGGGAATGTTTGGGTGAAAAAGGGGACCATCCCTAGTGTAAAAGTACCCATACATATGTGTTGGAACAATCTATTTGGTCGTACGAGTTGTAGAACGAAAGTTGCACCACTTTGCAACTTTACACTGCTTGCATTTGACAACTTTTTCCTCAACTAAAAATTCATCACCACGGGAAAACACCTCTGAGATAGCAAAAACCAAGAGAGGTTATTGTAGACAGTCCCAATGAAATCCCATGGCCTTAGATGAAGAGTTTGTAAGCTTCACGATTTTTGAGTAGTAACCCATCGAAGATTGCAACCATTTTGCACTTTGGACTCTTAAGGGATCAAGTTGGTTGAATGTAGCTTGGGGTGATTCATAATGTTTGGGTGTGAAAGAGGACCATGCCTAACATAAATGCACCCATCCAAACATGTTGAAATAGTCCGTTTGGTCGTATGAATTACATAACAAAAGTTGTAACACTTTGCAACTTTACACTGCTTACATTTGACACTTTTCCATCAAGTGAAAACTGGACACCACGGGAAAAAAACTTTGAGATAAAAAAAATTGAGAGAAGGTATTGTATATGGGTCCTACGTAATCCTAATGCCTCAAAAAAAATTACCGTAAGTAACACTGTCTTTGAGTAATAGGCCGTCAAATATTGCTGCCCTTTTGTAATTTGGACTCTTAAGGGATTACGCTGCATGAACGTAGCTCAGATCGATTCAACATGTTTGGGTCTGAAAGAGGACCATGCCTAGCCTAAACGTACCCACACATATGCGTTGGAACTATCGGTTTGATTGTATGAGTTGCAGAATGAAAGTTGTACCCCTTTGCAACTTTGCACTACATGCATGTGACAGAGGAATATGAAAATATTTGATGATTCATCTGCAAGCTTAGATCTATATGTGGAACAGAGGGGGGAAGAATCAAATGGTTTTGTAGATCAAATCAAGTGAATATTATATGCACATAGCTTGGTCAACACTAGAAGCAATTTGATACATCACCATGAAATTGGCAAGGTAGTGGTTTGTTTGAAAAAATGGGTCCAAGAAATGGGGTCTCACGATGATGTACATCACCATGAGACCCCATTTCTTGGACCCATTTTTTCAAATAGCCCACTATCTTTCCAATTTCACTGAATTGGCAAGCTACTGGGTGAAATCAACAAGGTAGTGGGTTGTTTGAAAAAATGGGTCCAAGAAATGGGGTCTGATAGTGATGTACCTTGGACCCATTTTTTCAAACAACCCATTAGGTTTCCAATTTCACCGAATTGGCAACCTAGTGGGTGGTTTGAAAAAATGGGTCCAAGAAATGGGGTATCATGGTGATGTCGTATTGATGAATTTTATATGTACGCTGTTCCTTATATGTCCTTATAACTACTATTCATTTGGAAAACGTGCGTGAAGAACTTGTGGGGTACTTGAGTTAATTCATGTTACTTGAACAACATATAACAAGTCATACATGCTTCTATTACTTGTAAATGTGATTATTTTTATGACATGTTGACATTATTTTATGATATTATGCATAAAAAGTGTTTACAAATTGAACTTCTTAAATGTTTATGTGAATAGATGGTATGCTATGTTGATATTGATATATAATCATTAGGTTGATTTGTTTTAATAAATGAAGTTTTAATAATAAGTTAGTCAAGTGGTGCTAGTTATAATAGGGGAGAATAAAGAAGAAAAAGAATGATTGGTAACCATCAATGGTTATTACACTCACTATATTAATAATATGATGTTTACAATAAAATGAGATTTATTTAGAAGTCCTAATTCTTATGTGTGTGCTACAATTATCTAATATGCTTCATACACCAATATGACACCCAAGTGCTTGTACTTGTTTGAACAATGCTTTATCAAAACTATCAAGTGGTAATACAAAATCATGAGAAAAAAATCAACCTATGTGATTTCCAACACCCCACTTAAACCAAATATTCAATCAATGTGCCCCATTTTCATGCACACAAACTCAGGTTATAAGATTCTCTTACAATAACTAAAAATAGGATTCAAAGATGCCTTAGGTACTCCATTCTCATAGATATTTTACAATGTCACTCATACATTCTAGATGCTCTTATAATGTCTACATCATAGGTGCTCGTGATGAGGTTAACTTCAAATGAATAATTTGAAATTCCCTCTCTAAGCTTGACACACTTTTATAATGTCTACATCATAGGTTTTGATGATGGGGTTAACTTCAAATGAATAATTTAGTACCATTTTCTAGTCTTGGATTTGGCATATACTTTATAACTTAATTTGGGTTTACTAGCTCCCACCTAAACAAAGAAAAAATATTGTAAATATTAATAATCACATAATCACATAATAAATTTAAATAAACATGTGATGTGTCAATAATCTAAAACTTGTGTGCTCACTTATGCAATATATTATAACTTATCACTAGTCAATTTAGTTCATTGAATATCTTAAAATGTCATTTTTATATGAATATCAATCATACCTCCCATCTGTCAGGATTAAACTTTAGAGGGTCCACGAAGTAATGAGGATCAAAATGAATAGAACATAACCAAACTATTACTTTCCAACCTTTTGGAAACTTGTAACCTGTTATAAAAACAACAAAATTTAATATTTCACTTAGTTTACTAATCTATCGAGAATATCCTACATCAATTTTTTTTCTATATTTTTAAGAAAAAATAAAATACCATTGAACTCTGCATCCTTTGCCACAGTTCTAAACATAAAGTGTGCTACATTTGCAAGTCTGATAACTTCATCAGTCACCTACATACATGATATAAAAATTAGATGATAGCATTGGAATCATAGAAATTCCTTGTTTGTAAACTAAAAATTATATAATAGAACATCACTGTGAGACCCCATTTCTTGGACCCATTCTTTCAAATAGCCCACTACCTTTCTGATTTCATTGAATTGGCAAGCTAGTGGGCCCAATACCTTGTCTATGCTATGCATTGAACCAAAAAATATGTACAAACATAGAACCAAAATATATGTAAACTTGAAATATAGAAATGAAAGGTCTAACTATCAACTAATCTTGATGTGCATATAAATTTTAATACAAATTAATGTACATCACCATGAGACCCCATTTTTATGAGGCATTTTTTCAAACAACCCCCTACCCTGTCAACCCTACCGCATTGACAAGCTAGTGAGTCACATCACCATGAGATCCCATTTCTATGAGGCATTTTTTCAAATAGACCCCTACCTTGTCAACCCTATCGCATTGACAAGCTAGTGTACATCATTGTCAGACCCCATTTCTATGAGGCATTTTTTAAAACAACCCCCTACCTTGTCAACCCTATCAAATTGACAAGCTAGTGAGCTCACTAGCTTGCCAAAGGTCACATGAATTTTTGGATGAAATGCCTTAAATAAATGTGGTCTTGTGACATGCCATGACTGCAAGATAGGCACAAAATGGAAGCATGGATAAGGCATGTGAATTGTTTGAGATTAATGTTTTGGTAGATGTAGAAATGCAAAATTGACATCATGCATCTAATCCAGATTCACTAATTCCATATCGTCCTTAATCATCCCTTTATCATCATTTTCCCTCTTTAATTAAATAAATAATATTTTATTTGATTAAATCTCTAAAGTCATTCCATTAAATTAAATAAATTAATATTTGTTTGATTTAGTCTAACACCATCTTCTTTAATTAAATAAATCAAAATCTTTATTTAATTAAATCTAAATCACATTCTTCTCATCTTTTGATTTAAATCAACCCATAAATCTAAATCAAATAGTCACATAATCTAATCCCTCATTAAATTAATTAAACCTTGATTAATTTAATCCTAATCACTTGAATCCTCTAGATTTTGCAACTTGCACCAATAAATCATTTGTTTGATTTAATAATTCCCTAATTACTTTCAAAATGGCATAAAAAGGGAATATTCCTCCAAGTTTTAAAATCCCTCCAAATGTCTTGTCCTCCAACATAGCATTAAATCCTCTTACATTGTCTCTTACATGTCCCCCACTTGGCATTTAAGACTTTTTCTTCTTCCTCAACAAACCATCTTTTGAATTTTAAATATCCCCCTCTTGGGCACATTCATCAAAATGTGCACAACCTTCATCCTCTCACATTTTGACAAGTGGCATCTTGTCATTGGCTCATGTTTTGTCCCACATCCTCCATATTTTTCATTCTTCCATCCTTCTTGGTTATAAATAGAGGTATCCTCTATTGTATTAATCCTCCACAATTGGATACACAATCTGAAGCATTTAAATCTTGTTCATCATATCATCCAGGAGCTTATCAAGGATTAGGAAAGGGCTTCTTTCCATATCAAAGAAGCACCAATCCACTATGGGATAGGTTTGAACATGCTTAGTCTCTTTGGTATTTTATCACTTTTTTGTTATATTATTTAGCATGATTCAATATCTCATAGGGATGCTTGATTTGCTGTATTTAATTTGACATTATGACTAATGTTCACCAAAGTTGAAGCATTTGCAGTTTTAGCATCTACATTTGGCGCTAGGAGGGATAGATCTCATTTTCTAATCATGTTTTTATCAAAAATTCCATGCTTTTTTCTCTATTTTTGTGTCTATAGGGAACTCCATCACTATTAGTCCAACATCGCAATACAAAACCGTTGAAAATCTAGCATCGCCATATAGCACCGCTTCAAACTCCAAACAACGACGCTCTGTGTTTCCTGCCTAGAATTCAAAATTCTAAACTACACTGTTGGACCTATTCTCACATGCTGGAATTTTCAAATTTCAAACTCCACCACTGACCAAAAGAGCGACGCAATCATACTCTTTGTCCCTGCTGCAGAACGATGCTGACTGGAAAGCAACACTATATATCACCGTTGGAGAGCTTCAAATTGCGACGCCTGTGCAGACTCCACCGCTGAAGGGAAATAAAAAATCTAACTAGTTTTCTTGTAGGTCGGCTTGATCAAAGGTGAAAGAGAAAAGAGGCATGATGGCATCACTTTCTTATGATACCAAGTGTTTTTGAACACTTTAGTGTTTGTTTAACACTTTTAGAGAATTCACAATTTCTCTTAAAAATTTGTTATCTTTCATGTGCTTAGAACCTACTAAATTTCTTTTGGGCTCTAAAAAGAATATTTCATTTTTTTTTTGCTACAAAGGGCTTAAAAAGAACTTTAGGACAAACTCACTAGATTTAGTTTAAGGATTAACAAGTTGAACAAGGAAATCTCCATATTTCGTTTTGGTGTTCTAAAAAGAATCAAATCATTGCTTTGTGGGTTTAAAATGAACAAGTGCTTCTTTGTTTTGTAATTGCTTACTCAAAGTAATACCATCGAAAGGACATATGCGCTTCTCTCGCGCCTCATGGTGATCTTAAGTTGGGTAAATTAATTGCCTCCACATTTCATTTTGGGATTAAAATTGAACAAAACATCTTGTGAGTGTGAGTGGAGAATATTGGTACATTCTCTCTCTTTGTGTTGCAACAAAGATTGATTGAGTTACGGGTATTGTTTTGCTCACTTTTGTTTATCTTAGAGGGCCTACCTTGTGGGAAAAAAGTAATCACCCAAGGGAAAGACCCAACCGGTAACACGCTAAAGCCAAGTGTATTTCCAGTCGGTATATAAGTGTGGATACTGGAACAAAGGCCAATATCACACGGTTGGTTCTAATGAGAAGGGAAACAATGGTATCTCGCCGCATGGATCAATCCCTACGAATAGAAAGACCAAATTAAAACCCTTGTGTAGAAAGGCCAAAATCCCTATCTATTTGTTGGTGCAAGAACAGTCGTTCTGAAGCCACCCCACACTTTTAAGGGTTTTAGTAGAGATGAAAGATATGCCATGGAAGATTCATGGGTATTGATTCTTGGCTGCCCCGAAAGAAGTGTTGAGCCATGGAGGGGAGCTAATGGGGTCAAGCATCTAACCATTCATTAAAAGTAGGCGTAGCTGGACTTGTCCAAGTGGGGAATCAAAAAATATTGTCTCAAATATCCATAGGGTTGTGATTTTTCTTGAAATCAAAACACATTGCTTGATAAAAAATAGTGGAAAACAAACATTCAACATGAGCATCAAATTTCAAACCCTTTAGGAGAAGAAAATATCCTTGAACGAATTCACATGCTATTGCTTTCCCTTGGGATTCTCATCCTTAGAGGTTTCTAAGCATTTGGATTGCATCTCAATTTGCTCCTACTAAGGTCAACATTAGGAAACTTTTTCCTTGATTTTCTAGATTTCCACATAATGGAATTTGTGGGATGGAAGGGAATTAGGACATTAGACATCTAGTTTGAAACTTAAGCAAGACATTGGATGTGGTAAAATCAAGTCATTAATCAAGATGAAATCAATTGAACCCCACACATGTGCTTGTTTATCTTTTGTCATTTGGTTTTCCATGTAAACATTGGGCTTTTGGTTTGAATTACTCATAGGGTAAAGCATGTTCTTCACCACCTTGGTCTTGTAAAAAAGTCCCTCTTAGGTTCATTTAGGATAAAAACAACCAATCATTTCATCCATCTCAAACATCAGTCAAATCCTATCTCACATACAACTTTTGAACTATTGGAAAATTCATTCATACTAGAATTTTGGAAAATCCTTCAAAACAAATCAAAATCATCTTGTTTAACTAGGTGTGTGTAGATGAATCATTCTTCATACACTTAGTTAAATTATCATCTTGTGGAAAAATTTATTCCAAGACAACATCTAACCTCTTGGAGTTTCTAAGTTCATTATCAAATCCAAATAAAATAAAATCCAATCCAAATCAAAGAATCCAAAGAGTCCTAAAGTCTAGTATTCCTCCAAGGTTCCTAAAATTTCAACACCCATATCACTCACCCTTTCATCCTTCATCTCATCATTGGTCCTAAACATCTTAGGGGTCACTTTTGCAACACGGTCAAAACACAAAAAGAAGAACATGGAATATAAACTTGATTCATACATCATGAGTGGTCTAAATCAACCAAACTATTAAAGCCTTACAATGCCAATTGATTATCAAAACTAACATTTATACAATCCATACATGGGATCATTATCTCCTTAAAACCTCAATGATACAAAAAATGTGAGTATGTCCAGTCAAAAGTTTGGAACACATTTCCCGATGGTAGATTTAAATCAAAGTCCAAACCTAGAAATCTATCAACCAAACAATCAATACATGAGTCTTCAACAAAACAACATTATCCCACCAAATCCATACATGCCAAATGTGAATATACCAAGTAAAATTTTACCAAACATGAACATTTCAAATCCAAACTTGGTAAACTTTGGGATAGATATGTTTGCGAATCATACAAATGGTGTTCAAAGTCCAAACAATATGTTAACGACTCCATGTATTGATCCAAGTCAAGGTAACACCATGCAAAATCAAAGTTACCTAAATCAAGGCAATGTGATTACCAACCACAACAATGTTCAATTTCAACCTATCATGCCAAATCTAAACATCATCCCAAATAAGAACATTGTCAAAAATCAATTTGTCCATGATCCCATACAAAATCCACAAGTATACATTCCAAATTTGCTTGAACAAAAACCAAATCAACTATAGGGTGTCAAAATAAAAATCAGGGTCAAGTTTTGCTAGATCAACTTGCTTCACTTGCCAAAATAATTGACATATTGAGCCAAGAGATATCTCCATCCCAAAATCAATACACTCTTCCATTGGTCGAACCATGTCATCAAAGCATTGAGTTGTAGCCACAACCATATCAAGAACAATATCTCCAAAGTCAAGAAGTTGGATATCAAGATCAACAACATCAACAACAAACCCAACCTCCACATCTCCAAAATCAATCACCACAAGGTCAATTTAAAGTACAAGTCTCACAGGGTAACAAACGAGAATACACATCACTTGGGAAACCAATCAAATCAGTCATGCAATAGTTGGTGTAGGAAAAACTCATCACAATTCCCACCTATGAAACTTATCAAGAGCCCTTAGTGAAACCACCATGGTATAATGAAAATAACCTTTGTGATTTTCACAAAATAAAGGGACACACAACATCAGATTGTATTCGACTCAAAAATATCATCCAAGACTTGATTGATAAAAAGGTAATAGCTATTGGGGACAATAATCAGAATTCAACCACTAGTGATAGCATTAACAATCTCTCCACCACAATTGATGAGAACAATGAGCACATGGAAGATGTTTCCACTTCATCCAATGACCAACTCACCATACATCAAGAGCCACTTTTTAGTCATCTATTTCAAGGAGTGTTAGAGTTATTTGATCCTATTGACATAATCCATGACCCATCAACCAATGATCATGTTGAAAATGTCTCTACATCACCTAATGAGTTAGAGAACATATCTCAAGAATTTATTCCAAAACATGATCAACATCTTTCACCAAAGTCTAGCAATGTCCCTTTCCAATACATATCGACATCCTTTGACCTCATGGTTACAAATACTGAAGGAATCCTCAACTCAACATTTGATCCAAGTCCACTCAAAGATCAAGAGGATATTGAGCCACTTGCCATGCCTAATGAAGATATCCAAGAACCCTTTATAAGCAATCCATCCTTCAAAATTGACACATGTCAAGAACTTGATCCAAAGCATGCCAACAACAATTCCCAAATCATTCAAGATCAAGAATTTGTATCTCCAAGCTACTACAATGATCTAATGGATACTCTCCTATCTATACAAGATGATCATATCCACATAGCACATATTCCTCCATCTACCCATGATATGCTTTCTTTGGATGGACACCTAGATGATCTTCATTCAAAACAATATTCCTTTACTCTTGATATTATTGCACAAAAGAGCAGGTTATTGATTCCTACAGTCAAATAGAGTTGTCAACATCAGGATAAGATATATCCCAAATTCAGACTGAGGACATCATGTATGAAGATATCCAACATTATCCACTCAAGGAAACAAGTCAGATAGAATAGGATATTATGAAGTTAGTAGAGCAGCAAATTGAAATAACGTCATCTATAGTGGTAATTTATCAGAGAATGCTTACTAAACAAGACATCTCAAACTAGGAAAAATCAAGGAACAAAGGTGCTACTACCACCATACTGGGGGCAACTATGTGTCAAGAAAATGCCAACATAGGGAGCATGAAGAGTCCTTATGGTGAAACCAATGTCAATACTACAACCAACCACGTCACGAATCTTCATCCACCCATCATCCCATCCATGAATTGGGACCAATGCCAAAAGAAAGATTTGAATCAAAGCACAAAGAATGTCGTCAAAGCAAAAGAATCTAAGGAGCATAATGGACAAATCAAATACACATGGATACCAAAGAATACAAAGAAAGATTATCCCTATCAAACTCCATTAGTTAAACAAACTAGGGGGAAAAATAACAAAGGAAAAAGTATCCATCAAAGATGTCCAAAAAAGAAAAAGAAGGCTTCTCAAGCGACGTACAAAGTATATCAAGCAGTTAGCCCTAATTCCACATACACTTTCGTATCCACCCATCATTGCTCATCTTCCCAAGTTTGGAGAGTCAAAGGTTCCAAGCTGTCAACCAATCCATCTTCTATTCCTAAACACACTCCATCCATGCCTCCACGCATGATATCCAATTCTCACATTGACCATGTATTGGCAACGACCCTTCATCATAAGGATTCAAAAGGCACTCTATCGCGATGTGCATACAAAGACAACACTAACTCTGGTATCAACAAAACCGATCAAGAATCTCAAAAGTTGCATTCAAGTGCACATATCTTGGCAAAACAATTTCTTCAAGCAGGATATCAATGGTACACTATGACAGGGGCATCTATAACAACACCACAAGGTGATTCAACATGAACTTAAAATCTTTCAAAATAATCAAAAATACAAAAAAATTAAAAAATATGAAAATCCAAAAAAATTAGAAAAATGATTGAAAACAATAAAGAAAAAAAAAACATCCTCCAGTGAAAACCATTGTAGACACTTAAAAATGACCTAGACCTACAAGCTCTATTTTTACCACTTTCGTCCTAGCATAATTATGACATTTAATTATGTCTTTGGTCCACATTCGACTATTGATTAAATAATTCATAATTATTTAATTAATTCATGTCCTTTTTATTCTTCATGATTATTAAATAAATAAATTTTATTTATTTATTAAATACATCATTAATTATCTAAGTCTTCCTAATTAAATAAATTTATAAATTTATTTAATTACCCTTTTTCAGTCATTTCTTCCTGATTATTAAATAAATAAGTTTTATTTATTTATTTAATATGTCACTAATTGTCATAATTAAATGAATTGATTAATTTATTTAATTAATTAATCTTATCTGGTAAATTAAATAATTATCTTTAATTATTTAATTGTCGAAATTAATATTCATCTCATTTTAAATAAATGAAATTATTTAAAATGTCATCACATTCTTAACTAACAGTCCATTTTGGTAAATAATCTGAAAATTGATTATTTATTATTTCACAAAATCCATATTTTGAATTAATTTGATTCAAAATGGTAACTTTCCTCTAAAAATCAAGTAATTGGGCAGATTCTTGATTTTCCAAATCTGATCTTCAGTTCAACTCTTATCTTCTTGATTTTCGAAAATCTTTATTTTTGAATTAATTATCTCATTTATTCTCCACCGTCAATTCGATTCTCTCTGATGAAATCTCGACCACTCGCTTAATGATTTTTCCCTAACCCTAATTAGAGATTATCAAATTTAATCTGGGCCTCTGATTTTAGGTCTCTATCGAAAGTCAATCTCATTCGTCCATTCAAAATGGAATTTTCTATAAAATACTATTTTCCTCTCATTTTAATATTACGCACTGACATACTTAGGCATTTTTGTAGGCATCATAGCATTTATTGGCATATTTGGGCATATGCATTTTTAATCATTTAGGCATAGACATAGACTTTGATCAAATCCTTCAAAGCTTGCTGTAAGACTTAGACATTTATTTCTAGATTGCTCACATGTTCGATCTGAGGGCAATACGTCAACCAACAAGTTAGAAGGTGTTACAAAGGTGAATCATGGAGGTCTCGGCGATTAGCTGATATAATTGTTCTTTTGTTTACTTCCTTTGTACTTTGTAATTTCTTTGGGTTTCTTAGTCTTTGCTAACCTTAATTTAATCTAACCTAAAAATAACCCTTAGTTACAACCACTATGGTGGCGCTTTGGACAGGTACCATGATGAAAACCTGGAAAATAGGCATCATGTGTAGAATTGAGCATCTACATGCACCAGTTCAGGAGAAAGCATCTTATCACATCCATAATAAATCCAACATTCCATCCATATTATCCATAATAAATCCATTCATCCATAAACCATTTATCCAACCCATCTACATCCATCTTTCACATTATCTTGATCCTAATGAAGTTTGGTGTACACTTTGCACTTGCTTATGGTAAACATCTTGACATGGGTCATTTTCATTGATCTTATCCTATGCAACATTATCTGAGCCATAAAGCACTATCCAAATGAGCTTTCTTTATCCGAACACCTTATCTTGTTGCAAGATAATCCATATCCATCCATCCACACACCTATCCAAGCATCAACCCATGGCATTCCATACATTGATAGACATTGGGGGAAAATATTTACATCTTGCTTCATGAATAAATCTTGATCTATATCTTCCAACTTATGTGGTGGTCCGAACATTGGCAAACATGAAGTCAAATTGGTCAAAACATTTGTGAGCCAAAATCCAATTCACTAGCCCATGGCATATTTTGACAAGAAGATGTTCCTTATAAAATTCTTCATCTTTCATCAAACATCGATCCAAACAATCACTATCAGTCACATCTAATTTGCACTTCAAACGTCACACCAAACCATTCAAAACGAGTTTGTTCCAAAACAAAGCTTCAAAATCTTGATCAATAAAATCCAATCAATCCATCATCATCTTGGGAGATCCTTCCCAATCCTCGTGTTGCTTGACACTATCCTTGCATTGTTGTGCATCCTCAACAATGTTATCATCATCAATCTATCATCATCTCGGGATATCCATCCCAATCCCTGTGTTTCTTAACACTATCCTTGCATTATTGTGTATCCTCAACAATGTTATCATCATCAATCCATCAATCTGATCAATCAACCTTAGCTTAGTTTTCAACAAAATACCCAAACAAAGCACTGATATAATCACACATATCCATATCCAAATCGTCAAAATCATTAGAAAATCCAAAAACACTCATAAAAAGCAGAAAATGTCAAAAACATGGTCATCTGAACTATGTCGTCTCTGAGCTTAAACGTAGGCAAGGCTAATCTTTGATCAGCCCCTAAGACACAAAATCTAAAAACATTCAAAAAACACAAAATCCAAAAACATTTAAAATTTTGGAAAATCAAAACATTTGAAAACACAAAATCCAAAAACAACCTCAAAACATTTCAAAAAATCAAAAACATCCAAATATTTGAAAAAATCCATCCATCTCGTTTCGCTTCACCCACAATAATCTCATGCATAATAAATCAATTATCACACTCACCCTTTGGCAAAACAAACATAAACAAGCACAAAAATTAGCAAAAGCAAACTTCAAATGCAAAATCAAAATCGAAACAAGAAAACAAAATCAAACTCTTGATCATTCGTAAACATGTCAGTCAAACTTATATCAACAACCTTTCAAACAACCTATCAAATTTCCACCATCCACTAACATGTCCTAGGATGCAACCTTCCTACAATGGGCATTATCTTTTGGCAAAACACCTTGGATAAACAAAACGATGTGCCGCCATCCACTAACATGTCCTAGGATGTATCCTTCCTACAATGGGCATTATCTTTTGGCAATCATTTCGGTTCATATCCTAAACAAAAAAAATCCCTTTGGCTAGAGGTATGAAGAACATTTACTTGTTTGTGTGATTGATCTTTTCTTTTTGATTTATCTTATTGCGCTCATTCCAATGACCTCTCGATGATGTCTAATCAAAGTGATTTAGAGAGAAAGGAATGGGGCATCGATCATTATCTTTTTGTTTGTTGTGCTTGTTGGACGTTCTTGTAATATAACTTGGAAAATACTTGCTTTGTTAGGTGCATCCTAGCAAGGTTTTCGTATGTCAAGTGTGAACAAGAATACTCCTATCTGTTTGTCGAGTCAAAGTCCATCGTACTAGGTACAATGCCATCCTGGTTCTTTATACCTTGATGCATAGTGCCTATGTGTGTTATCAAACATAAGGTAAGTAGCCCTTTTAAAGTCCCAATTCCTGATAAGAAAATCATCCATCTCTCATCATCATCTCTAATAAAGTTGGCTTGTTGAATCCTCTTGTCATCCTCTCATTTCTTCTTTTCCACACTAACATCATACTAGGTTCAGTTAATCATTATTGCCAATGCATCCATCCTGCATCCATAAACCATCAACATGCTGCATATCATTCACATGCATTTTCATCATCACATAATATAGATCTGTTAGTCTAAGCATCTCATAAATCATACATTTGCATAAAACATCCATTGCATATTCATATAGGTATTATCACATCATTCATCTCAAATGCAATACATCATGATTTCAAGTTATTTAGGATAATATAGATTGGTTATTCTAAGCATCTTGAAACCATATCATTTGCATCATCATCATAACCATTCATACATCCATCTTGAACCTTTTTGTCATGAAATCGACCCTTAAATCAAAATTTTCGCTCGATCTCTCGAGGGGGCAATGTACTAGTATACTTCTTTCTGCTGGGGCATCTGAAAAAATCAGAAATTTTTTAAATTTTGATCACGACAAGTTTATTATTTGAACCAGCGCAGCAAGTACATTGCTTCAAAGAGGGGAAAAATGTAGACATGCAAAATTGACATCATGCATCTAATCCGGATTCACTAATTCCATATCATCCTTAATCATCCCTTTATCATCATTTTCCCTCTTTAATTAAATAAATCATCTTTTATTTGATTAAATCTCTAAATTCATTCCATTAAATTAAATAATTTAATATTTATTTGATTTAGTCTAACACCATCTTCTTTAATTAAATAAATCAAAATCTTTATTTAATTAAATCTAAATCACATTCTTCTCATCTTTTGATTTAAATCAACCCATAAATCTAAATCAAATAGTCACACCATCTAGTCCCTCATTAAATTAATTAAACCTTGATTAATTTAATCCTAATCACTTGAATCCTCTAGATTTTGCAACTTGCACCAATAAATCATTTCTTTGATTTAATAATTCCCTAATTACTTTCAAAATGTCATAAAAAAAGGGGAATATTCCTCCAAGTTTGAAACTCCCTCCAAATGTGTTGTCCTCCAACATAGCATTCAATCCTCTTACATTGTATCTTACATGTACCCCACTTGGCATTTAAGACTTTTTCTTCTTTCTCAACAAGCTCCATCTTTTGAATTTTAAGTCTCCCCCTCTTGGGCACATTCATCAAAATATGCACAACCTTCATCTTCTCACATTTTGACAAGTGACATCTTGCCATTGGCTCATGTTTTTTCCCACATCCTCCATATTTTTCATTCTTCCATCCTACTTGGTTATAAATAGAGGCCTCCTCTATTGTATTAATCCTCCACAATTGGATACACAATCTGAAGCATTTGAATCTTGTTCATCATATCATCCAGGAGCTTATGAAGGATTAGGAAAGGGCTTCTTTACAAATCAAAGAAGCACCAATCCACTATGGGATAGGTTTGAACATGCTTAGTCTCTTTGGTATTTTATCACTTTGTTTGTATTATTTAGCATGATTCAATATCTCATAGTGGTGTAGGAGCACCTAGGTCATGAAATTCCTTCAGAAGGCTAATTTGTCCAATTTGCAATGTTAAAGTCAAAGTGATGAGTGAAGGTCATGAAATGATGAATTTTAATGTATTTGCACCATGAAATAAGTCACTAGGTTGTAAAAGTGGGAAAAATGTAGATAATGCAATATTGTCAAGACAAGCTATCATAATGTAATTATGCAAACAAAAGAGCATAAAACAAGAAAATCAAGAAATCAAGGAGTAGGAAGAGAAAAATCGATGGAGGAAGTAGTTAGGAAGTTGGAAGTTTAATAGGAAGTTGCCTTTTTGAATTTAAAAAGCTATAAAAACATGTACATGGTGAGAAAAAGCAGATCTTGTATTCCATTTTCATAAAAATCAATAAAATACCCCTACTCAGTTATTTTGGAAAGCTTTTCTCTTCTTGTTTTCAGTTTGCATAGTGATTCAAGCATTATAAGCTTTGATTCTTGTCAAAGAAAGAGTCTTCTTTCACTCTTGAAGGTTTTTGGAATTGTAAAATCAATAATAAAGTAAATTGAACTCAGATTCTATAGTTTCAGTCTGTAGATTGTTTTGAGAGTCATTTAAAAAAATTAAGGCCCATCCCACCAATGGAAACCCAGTAGGAAGGTGGGATGGGATGAGTAGGATGTTTTACCTTGTATATTTTTTTGTGTAGATGTGTGTGTGTGTGTAGAGGTAAGCATGAAGATGAAAGACTTGTTGTGTTAATGGAGAAAATATGAGTTTTCCAGTCAAAGTGGTTGGTTACTAGTATGATAGTGGAGAAATGGAAAAATAATGGACTTGGTGATGATTCCAAAGGTCTTGGCAGATGTAGTTAGTCATGTTCCAAGTGATGGCAGGAGTCTTGGAGGTCTGTAAGTGCTTCTGTCATGAAACCCTCCTTAATTTGTGCTTTTACACCCTATAAACAAGGGTTTAGTGGATCAAATTGTTTTTATGGTTTTCAGTCCCTACAAATGGTGAAATATTGAGTTTTACGACATGCTTGAGGACTGTTCATGGTTGGTTTGTTTTTTGAAGTTGTTTTAAAGGGGACTCCTATGCAAAACAGGCCTATTTTAGTAGCCTTTTAACAACATACAATATGAGAAACTGGTAATTTCTTTAAGGTAGGTTGTTGAAAGCTGATGTTATGTTGATGTGGGCAAAAAAAGGGTCTTTAAAAATGTATTTGGTTCTTGGTAACTGCTTCTGCTTTGTGAGATTACCCAATCTAGGGTCAAGAGTCCTAATATACAAAATATTGTTTTGTTTGCATAGAACATGGAACCCTGATGTAGTAGAGGTAATTATGTTTGGATCTCTAATCAACTTGTTTGTATAGCGGTATTAGAGGTGCATCAATGCCTGGGTAAAGGTTGAGGGGCAGATTTTGATAATGTGGAGGTTTGGATTTGAGAACTCAATGTGCTTAATGATGTATTTAAGCAAAGTCTGGGTAATCTGATGGAACAGTGAATGGAATGGTTGTATTTGTTTGAATATTTTCTTTTGGATATTGTTACAATTTGTCTCTATGTTGGACAAGGTGTATTTGTTGTTTTGGATGTCTTGAGCAAAGATAGAGCAAGGTGAAAAGTTGTGTTTGGCTGCTAGAAGTAAGGTACTTGCTAAAATAGTGACACAATAATAGGATATTGGTCTGATTTCATTAAAGATATGATGTATACAGTAATTTGATGGTTTAATATTGGGTTAACAATAGTGAATCGTGGTTTAGTTGTCTTGACTACTTTGGAGGATGAGTATTTTGGTGAATGCTTAATGTTGTAATTTGCTGAGTTTGTGAAATTGATGAATATTGTAAAGAAGTTGTATGAGTTTTGAAGAAAAAGAAAGTGAATCAAGAATTTGATCTTCTCCTAATTCTGTTTGGGATTGAAATCCCTTGAAGAAATGGTGTTTGGTATGATGCTTTGCATCATAGTGGTATCAGATCCTGAAGATGCTCTGGGAGATTTGTTTAAGATTATGTTGTTTCCGATGATAGGAAGAGATTGTTGGTTGGTTGCAGGTGCTTATCCATCTAAGCTGCATTGAGAAAGTCCAAGAGACTAGGGAAGAGTACGCGGAACACCTAGGTGAGGCAAGCTAAGTTGTGTTGCAGTTAGAACCTGATGGATTCCTGTCTAAAGAAGCACTGAAGAGTTGCAACCTGTTAAAGGATACTCCACTGATGGGAGTAGATGAAAGGATGAAGACAAGTTAGTTAGAGAAGCAAGGCTGAAGTATCTTGCTTGAAGGAAGAGAGAAAGATAAAAGATGATTGCTGAGGATAAGTAGTTTGCAAGGAAAGTCTTGTGTCCTTGGTTGAGCAAAGAATTGAAGAACAGTTGAAAAGGACAGTCCTATATCCTTTTGAATGAGACAATAGTTTGAGAACCTGATAATGAAGACTGAGAAAGGTACAAGGAAAAGAGATGAAGATAGAGATGGAGAAAGAAGATGACAAGAGAAAGCAAAGTGAAGATGAAGACAAGTGAAAGAGATGAAGACAAATGAAGATGAAGAGGACAAAGAACAAGGCAGATTGATTTTTGTTTTGCAGGTACAAATGAAGATTATGCAATGTGATTCCAAGGGACTTGGAAGCTTTCTTGGTTGGTTGTATGGTGTACGAGCACCTAGGTCATGAAATTCCTTCAGAAGGCTAATTTGTCCAATTTGTAATGTTCAAGTCAAAGTGATGAGTGAAGGTCATGAAATGATGAATATTTGCACCATGAAATAAGTCACTAGATTGTAAAAGTGAGAGAAATGCAGATAATGCAATATTGTCAAGAAAAGTTATCATAATGCAATTATGCAAACAAAAGAGCATAAAACAAGAAAATCAAGAAATCAAGGAATAGGAAGAGAAAACTCGGTGGAGGAAGTAGTTAGGCAGTTGGAAGTTGAATAGGAAGTTTCCTTTTTGAATGTAAAAAGCTATAAAAACATGTGAATGGTGAGAAAAAGCAGATCTTGTATTCCATTTTCATAAAAATCAATAAAATACCCCTATTCAGTTATTTTGGAAAGATTTTCTCTTCTTGTTTTCGGTTTGCATAGTGATTCAAGCATTCTAAGCTTTGATTCTTGTCAAAGAAAGAGTATTCTTTCACTCTTGAAGGTTTTTGGAATTGTAAATTCAGTAATAAAGTAAATTGGACTCAGATTTTGAGTTTCGGTCTATAGATTGTTTTGAGAGTCATTTAAAAAAATTAAGGCCCATCCCACTGATGGAAACCTAGTAGGAAGGTGGGATGGGATGAGTAGGATGTTTTACCTTGGGTGATCCCACAAAGCTGGTTTGCAATTTCTGGGAGGAACTAATTTTTGCTGAAATCACATATTTTTAGAAAATATAAAGATTTAAGCCTTAAAAGGTTCCATTTAAAGAATTCCAATTGAAGAGGGTTTGATCAAACTACCTTAAATCAAACCCCCTTGGATAGAACCCCACTAGTTTTAAACCATATCTATAACAGAGTCTCCTTTACACCTATCAAAATGCTGATAAAAAACCACTTTTGATTTACCTTTTGGGGGATCAAATGAATTCATTAATTTTTTTTTGCAAGTATGTAGTCCTTATTATAAGCTTCCCAAAAGTATAATTTTAAATAAATTTAATTTTATTATTATATTTATTTTTTATTTCTCATGAATGTAGGTTTTTCACCAAAAATAAAGCTCTTTGTTTTGCACATGTGGAAAAATAACAGATTATTAAAAAAATAAAAAATTAGTGCACCAGATATTGAAGTCCTTGATCCAACAAAGAATAAAAATTTGAATTTCAATACATGCAAAAAAGTTATACGGTCGCACTATGTCTAAATTATAATTGGTTTGAATTCAAAACTTGATTAAAGAAAAAATATTCAATAAAAAACTATCTAACCAAGTAGAAGCGCTAGATATCAGAGTTACAAATCTAAATTTGAAAGAATTAGAATTTTATCTTTCATGGAAAAAAAGTTGTGTTATATGGTGAGCCACTTTTTAAAAATGTTGTTTTTAAAAACTAGTTTTCAAGGGAGATGGAAAAATAGTGAAATTTGATTCCAAAAAATTTAAAAAATATATTTAGAATCTATAGAAAAAATTTCATGAAACTCTAGTTTACATCATCTTCAAATTCCTCACGGTTTAGCCACTATAGGTACGAGAAAGTGAAGATTTAGTTAAAACAAATTATTTCAGTGTCTAGTTTGGCCAAAAATTGTAAACCACTATTGTGGGATCACCCCCTTGTATATTTTGTTGTGTAGATGTGTGTGTGTGTAGGGGTAAGCATGGAGATGAAAGACTTGCTGTGTTAATGGAGAAAATATGAGTTTTCCAGTCAAAGTGGTTGGTGACTAGTATGACAGTGGAGAAATGGAAAAATAATGGACTTGGTGATGATTCCAAAGGTCTTGGCAGATGTAGTTAGTCATGTTCCAAGTGATGGCAGGAGTCTTGGAGGTCTATAAATGCTTCAGTCATGAAACCCTCCTTAATTTGTGCTTTTACACCCTATAAGCAAGGGTTTAGTGGATCAAATTGTTTTTATGGTTTTCAGTTCCTACAAATGGTGAAATATTGAGTTCTAAGACATGCTTGAGGAATTTTCATGGTTGGTTTGTGTTTTGAAGTTGTTTAAAAGGGGAATCCTTTGCAAAATAGGCCTATTTTAGTAGCCTTTTGATAGCATACAATATGAGAAATTGGTAATTTCTTTAAGGTAGGTTGTTGAAAGCTTATGTTATGTTGATGTGGGCGAAAAAAGGTCTTTAAAAATGTATTTGGTTCTTGGTAACTGCTTCTGATTTGTGAGATTACTTGATCTAGGGTCAAGAGTCCTAATAGACAAAATAGTGTTTTGTTTGCATAGAACGTGGAACCTTGATGTAGTAGAGGTAATTATGTTTGAATCTTTGATCAACTTGTTTGTATAGTGGTATTAGAGGTACATCAATGCCTGGGTAAAGGTTGAGGGGCAGATTTTGATAATGTGGAGGTTTGGATTTGAGAACTCAATGTGCTTAATGATGTATTTAAGCAAAGTTTGGGTAATTTGATGGAATAGTGACTGGAATGGTTGTATTTGTTTGAATATTGTCTTTTGGATATTTTTACAATTTGTCTCTATGTTGGACAAGGTGTATTTGTTGTTTTGGATGTCTTTAGAAAAGATAGAGCAAGGTGAAAAGTTATGTTTGGCTGCTAGAAGTAAGGTACCTGCTAAAACAGTGACACAATAATAGGATATTGGTATGATTTCATTAAAGATATGATGTATATAGTAATTTGATGGTTTAGTATTGGGTTAACAACAGTGAAGCATGGCTTAGTTGTCTTGATTGCCTTGGAGGATGAGTATTTTGGTGAATGCTTAATGATGCAATTTGCTGAGTTTGTGAACTTGATGAATATTGTAAAGAAGTTGTATGAGTTTTGAAGAAAAATAAAGTGAATCAAGAATTTGATCTCCTAATTTTGTTTGGGATTGAAATCCCTTGAAGAAATGGTGTTTGTTATGATGCTCCGCATCACATAGGGATGCTTGATTTTTTGTATTTAATTTGACATTATGACTAATGTTCACCAAAGTTGAAGCATTTGCAGATTTAACATCTATAGTAGACATGTATGCAAAATGTAGTACCATAGACAAGCTAGTGATCTCACTAGCTTGTCATTGCGGTAGGGTTGGCAAGCTAGTGGGTTGTTTGAAAAAAATCATCATAGAAATGGGTTCTCATGGTGATGTACTAGCTTGTCAATACGGTAGGTCTGACAAGCTAGTGGGCTGTTTGAAAAAATTCCTCATAGAAATGGGGTCTCATGGTGATGTACAAACAACTCACTAGCTTTTCAACCCTACCGCATTGACAAGCTAGTGAGCTCGCTAGCTTGTCAAAGGTCACATAATTTTTTTGGATGGAATGCCTTAAAGAAATGTGTCTTGTGGCATGCATGATTGCAATATAGGCACAAAATGGAAGAATGGACAAGGCATGTGAATAAAGAGTCTTGAAATAGTGTAATTGGAAAGTGTAAAGAATTGTGTAGTTTAAAATCCCTTGTAGGTAGAGTAATCAAGGAAACATTAAAAATATATCACAACATTAGTGATGAGTTAAGTTTAGTAATGAGGTAAGTTTAGAAATAGAGATGAAAACCAAAATATATTCAAAGATCTATTAATGTGGGAGGAGTATATTCTAATTTTTTAGAGACATGTATGGAAAATTTGGTAGCATAGACAAGGCAATTAGCTAATTGAAAAAATGCACATCACCATGAGACCACATTTCTTTGAGGCATTTCTTCAAATAGCTGATTGCCTTGTCTATGCTATTTGATAAAATTCTTTGGTAGACATGTATGGAAAATTTGGTAGCATAGACAAGGCAATCAGCTGCTTGGTAGAACTGTTTGACAAAATACCTCAATGAGATATGTCCTCATGGACTAGAATAATTGCAGGATATGCACAAAATGGATTTGTTGAAAAGGCTTTATAAAATTCAAGCATATGCAATTTCTAGGTGTAAAATCAAATTCAATTACATTTTCCAACATCTCCCATGCCTATACAAAAATGAAAGCTTTGGAAAGGGGTATGCACATCCATAGAAAATGATTGAGAAATGATGTATTATTTTACATAATTATAACTACTCTCATATATACGTGTATAAAAAATGTGGAATCATACACAAGGTAGGTCAATTGTTTTACAAAATGCCTCAAATAGATGTGGTTTAAAAATGCAATTGGCAAGTGTAAATAATTGTGTAGTTTAAAATGTGAATTGAGAAGCTAAGGTTATAATGACAAACAAACAATGATGAACATGGATTATGAAAAATAACAAAATCAAAGCAAGCCAAAATAGAATTAAGGAAAATATAAAGAAAATGTATAAAGACTTCACATACCTAAAAAATGGAGATTCGAATGGAGGAGTTCTACCCGATTATGTAGCCTTTGCTTCTTGCATCAAACTCCTCAACAATTTGAGTTTTTTGAAAGCTTGTTTCCTTTTCAATGTTTAATTATATATCACTCTTGAATGGAATTGAGACTTGAATTGATATATATCAAATTTGATGTGAAAACTCTATTATTTCATGCAAAGGTAGTGGAAGTTCATAAAAAGGTGGTAGAATGTGAAAAACTTGCATGCACACTTCACAAAAGCATCAAAAAGCTTATTTTTGTCAGAACACACACATAACCAAGAGAATATACAGAATGGGTTGGCCTAGATATCATTTGTATATTTATTTTCTTACCATTTTTAGAGCAAGAAAAAAAGCGCATTATAAAGCACTCAAATTATAATGTGAGTGCGCTATGTCTTGCTAAACAAATAGCTACATCTCAACTTCTTCAAAATGTGCTTGTGTTATGAAAATATTGATTAGGTTCCTTCTCTCTCTCTCTCCTTAGCCATCTAGGTCTCTCACTTATCCCTAAACTCTCAACTCTAAACACTATGCCTTAAACCCTAATCCCTCAACCCTATACAAAAAAACCCTTGATACATCTACTCTTAAACCCTAAACCCTAATATCTGTCTCTCTCCCTCTCTCTAAAAACTCTCTCTCTCCCACTCCATCTCTTTGTATCACTTCCTCTATCTCTCTCCCTCTATCTCTCTCACTCCCTATATCTCTCCCTCACTCCCTCTATCTCTCTCCCACTCCCTCTATCTCTTTCCCTCTCTCTCTCCCACCCTCTCTGTCTCTCTGTCTCTGTCTCTGTCTATCAAGTCTCTCTCCCTTTCTATCTCACCCCCTCTCCCTTTCTCAAGTCTCTCTCAGGTCTCTCTCTCTTAGGTCTCGCCCTCCCACCCCTTCTCTCTCACTCCATCTATCCCTC
>VDFB02270651.1:3599431-3780957 GCA_007258455.2 Sequoia sempervirens | reverse complement strand
AATCCCTCAACCCTATACCCTCAGCCCTCAACCCTATAGGTCATCAACCCTATACCATCAATTCTCAACCCTCTACCCTATACATTGGATCCACAACCCTCATCTCTCTCTATCCTCCCTCCTCTTCTCTTTTCCTCTTTATCTCACTTCTTCCTCCATCTCTCCCTCCCTCTCAACCATGATCCCTCAACCCTCAACCCTAATCCCAACCCTCAACCCTTAAACCCTAATCCATAACTCTTAATCCCCTTTAAGCCTCAACCCCATATCCTCTACACTATACATTAAACCTTGAAGCCTCAATTTCTACCATCTACCCTATACATCTGGATCCTCAACCATATACTATAAAACCTATATACTCAACCATATACCCTCAATCCTCAACCCAAATCCCTCAACCCTAAACCCTTAAACCCTAAACATCATCCCTCAACTATTAAACCCTTCAACCCTCAACCCTTAATCCCGCAACCCTCTACCCTATACATTGGAACCTCAACCATAATCCTCAACCCTATAGGTACTCAACCCCCATCCCTCTCTCTCTATGTATCTATTTCACCTCTCTCCCTCCATAAACCTTTAAACTCTCTACCCTAATTGCTCAACCCCATACCCTCAAATCTCAAACCCTTATATTCTCAACCCTTAACCCTCAACCCTCAACCCTATACCCAATACCCTAAACCCTCAAACCTAATCCCTTAACCCTTAAACCCTTAAGCCATCAACCCTCAACCCTCAGCCCTAAACCCTAAACCCTAATCCCTAAAACATAATCCCTCAACCCTTAAACCTTTAAACCTTTTACCCTAAACCTCAACCTGTAATCCCTAAACTATTACTCCCTCAACCCTAATCCATAAACCATCAATCCTTAAACCCTAAACCCTAAACCCTCAACCCCTATACCCTCTACCCTATACATTGGAACTTCAACCCTAATCCCTCAACCCTATAACCTCAACCCTCTATCATCAACCTTAAATCCTCAACCCTCAACCCTTAAACCCTCTACCCTCTACCCTCAACTCAATACCATCTACCCTCAACCCTAATCCCTCAACCCCATACCATCAACCCTTAAACCCTTAAACCTAAGTAAAATATCTACCCTAATCCCTCAAACCTCAACCCTTAAACCCTCAACCCTCAAACCTCTACCCTCTACCCTATACATTAAACCCTCAACTCTTAATTCTAAACCCTAAAACATTAATCTCTCAAGCATCAACCCTTAAACCCTTAACCCTCAACCCCTATACCCTCTACCTTATACATTGGACCCTCAACCCTAATTCTTCAACCATATACCCTCAAACCTATAATATAAGCCCTCTACCCTCAACCCTAAACCCTCAACCTAAACCCTTAAACTCTAAACCCTTAAACCTTCTACCCTCTACCCTCAACCCAATACCCTCTACCCGCAACCCTAATCCCTCAACCCTATACCCTCAACCCTATAGGTCCTCAACCCTCTACCCTATACATCAGATCCTCAAACCTCATCTATCTCTATCCCTCCCTCCTCTTCTCTCCTTTTATCTATATCACTTCTCCCTCTCTACTCTAATCCCTCAACCCTATACCATCAATCCTTAAACCCTCTACCCTCTACCATCAACCCAATACTCTAAACCCTGAACCCTATATCCTCAACCCTTAAACTCTCTACCCTAAACCCTCAACCCTAAACCCTTAATCCCTCAACCCTAATACCTCAACCCTTAAACCCTACACCCTCAACCATTAATCACTCAACCCTCAATCCCTAAACCCTCAACTTTCAACCCTTAATCCCTCAATCCTAATCCCTTAACCCTTTGTATGATGAGGGAAATGGGTGTTCGAATCGAAGGATTCAAACTGATTCCAACATCATATCAATGGAGTTTTTGATCAAAACACACACATGCAAAATAAAATGACCAAGTGAAACACACATGCATGTAAAACTAAACTACTCCATTGTTCTCCTATTCAAAAGATCTTGTGTTCATATTAATTTGCTCTCAGAGCATGCACAAGAGGCTATGTGAAACAGAATAAGAGATATTCAAATGAAACCCAAAATGCAAGAGATTCAAATATTATAATCAATACTACTATGCAATGAGCAAAATGCAATGTAAGATAGAGCTAAAGCTAAGCTTGAAATGTGAATATCACTAAAGTGTATAAAAGATCATGGAAGAAGATGCAAAGCATGGAGATGCAAAATTCCTCTGTCCTCCTAAAATGAGAAGAGAGTCCTGTTTAAATAGGCATTTTTAGGGTGAATGCAAGTTGTGGAAGGAATGTGGGATAAAAGATTGGCTTGGAGGAAAAATACCCCACATGCATGAGATGGGTAAGATAAAAGATTGAAATGTATAAATGCATTTAGGTGGTAAATGAATAATTTAATGAATATGTGTGATATTTTAATGGTTAAATGAATATGCAAATGTTATTTTAATGATTAATGTATAAATAATAAATGATAAATGATTTTATGAATAATGCTTATAGATTCCTATAAATGCTTATAATATGAATAAATGGTTATAATATGGAGATATGATTATAAGTGTGACCAATTGAAATATGCAATGGGTAAAAGTGATTGCAAGGACAATTTTATGTGTCTACATTTTTCCCCTCTTTGAGACAATGCAACTTGTCGCATTGTTTCAAAGAAAAAGATTGATCAACTGATATGCCCCAAAGATATCTTGGTAAGGATTATGATAAGAATGATATGCCCCCTCGAGAGATTAATCGAACAGATTGTAAGAAGATTAATCTCTCGATAGATGTCTAGAAAGTGATTAGATACCGGATATTGCGCAAGTGATAAAGCAATGATGTACATTTTGATGAAAAATGCACAATTGATGGGTATAACTGAACAATTGATGGAAATGACCAGTATAGCTAGGTTGATTTTGATGAAAAATGCATAGTTGATGGGTGTAACTGAACAATTGATGGAAATGATCAGTATAGCCAGGTTGATGAGCTGATTGAGAATTATGGCTACACAAGACAAGGTGCTGCAATGATGGATTGAATAATGGATTAAGGGGACATGAAATTTTGAGAAGTAGGTTGATTGATTTGAGATTTTGATTCAAGAGACATATATCAGTGAATTAAGCAATTGATTGATTTCTCTGCGACAAGAAAGATGAAGAAAATGAAATGCAAGATGGAAGAGAATGAAGGTGATGAAACCTCTTGTGCCTTTTAAGTGCTTTTATCATCATTGATCTTATTATGTCGCAAAATAGTATAATCATCTAGATAACATGAACATCTAGATGACCTAAATACTATTTGCATTTTTATTTAGTAATGAAGTATAAGCATCTAGGTATAAGAACCTTAGATGACCTAAATACTTATTGCATGGAAGACACTATCAGACAAGGAATGCTCTCATCCACATTAGACTCATAGGTCCTTGATGGTTTTAGACAACCATGTCCTAAGACAAGTCATCCTGTGAATAAGAAACAATCTACAAAAAACAAACAAATGAACATGCCCCATCCCTGCCTCTCTAGTCAAAGACATCTTGAAGAAGCTAAAAGACATGTCACCAAAGAGAAAATCATAAAATAAGCAAAGGTCAACAAACAAACAGGGGTTCCACTTCGATGTAGAACTGATTCGTGTTACAGTTTATGCGTTCGGTTGGATTTGTAAGATGGGTTGATATATATGTTATAATGTGTGCTTGATTTTCAACACTTGCATGTTTTGATTTTGTTGAAGTTAAAAGCTGTGGTGATCTGAAAGTGTCGCCGTTTTTTTTTGGGATTTTTGGAATATTTGATTTGTCGGGATTTGTTTAGGACATTTTATGATTTTTTTGGATTATTTCAGGTCATTTTATGGTTTTTTTTTTGGATTATTTCAGGACATTTTATGATTTTTTTGGATTTTTTCAGGACATTTTATGATTTTTTTGGATTATTTCAGGACATTTTACGATTTTTTTGGATTTTTTCAACACATTTTATGACGAAAATAGACGAGAAGATAGACAAAGAGGGTAGTTTCTCTGGCCGCAAGATGCTCAATATCTTAACCCATAGCTAAGGTTAAGGAGATGCCCCAATGAGGGATATGACCAACCTAGTATGCGTGGCAAAGCGAGCAAGCGAGGGGAATGTCGAACAATTCACAAGCCATGTTGAATGTGAAAAAGTCATTATGAAGTGGAGGATGAATGAAAAGGGAATGAAAAGATCAAGTAAAGCTCCAAAGAAAAGAGGAGCAAAGCCTCTACACATGGCGCCAATTTCTCGGTTTTCACCATGGTACTTGCTCAAGGCGACACCAAAGTGGTCTTCACCATTGAATGAATGGATTTCTCTTCTTTTTTTTTTCAAGACTTTTTTCCCTTTTTTTGTATTTTTTCAGGACTTTTTTTTTCTTTTTTTTGTATTTTTCCAAGACTTTGAAAAGATTTCCCTCTGAAGCATTTAGGTATAAAAATTATGAATGTGCATAATGTTGATGGGATCACTAAGCAATTCACCTTCTGGAGTAGATAACTGGTATGCCCCAGATCCATACATAGTAGTGATAACATATGGACCCAACTAGTTAGGCTCAAATTTACCCTTCTTTTCTCTATCTTGTTGAGTGCGAGGATTTTCACGAAGAACAAGATCCCCAACCTCAAATGTACGTGGTTTCACTTTCTGATTATAACTTCGACACATTCGTTGCTGGTATGCTCTAAGATGATTGAAAGCAGTTTATCTTCGTTCATCCAACAGTTCCAACTCCTGCAAATGAGAAACTCGGTATTCTTCATCACTGATTTGATTGCGCAAAGAGATGCGCAAAGAGGGAAACTCAACCTCGATGGGCAAGATGGCTTCAGAGCCATAGACAAGGGCATATGGGGTAGCACCTATGGGAGTGCGGACACTCGTGCGATAAGCCCATAGTGCAGGATTCAATTGAATATGCCAATCTCAACCAGCTTCATTGACCATCTTTTTAAGAATTTTGAGAATGGTTTTGTTAGAAGCCTCAGCTTGGCCGTTACCTTGAGGATAGTAAGGTGTGGAAAAATGATGTTGTATATGGAATTTCTCACAGAGTTTGTGGACATCTTGATTTTTGAACGGACGACCATTATCTGTGATGATGGATAGAGGAATGCCATAACGACAGATGATGTAGTTCAGTATAAAGGTGGCTATTTTTTTTCTAGTGATATGAGTGAGAGGAACAAATTCAATCCATTTTTTGAAATAGTCAGTGGCAACGAGAATGAACTTATGACCATTGGATGAAGGTGGACGGATCTTGCCCATGAGATCGAGTCCCCACTGATAAAAGGGACATGGTGTAGCAAGAGACTGTAATTCCTATGTAGGAGCATGTATTAAGTTTGCATGTTTTTGACACTGCTTGCATTTTTTAACAAACTGATAGGCATCCTTTTCCAATGTAGGCCAATAATAACCCATACGTAAGAGTTTCTTGGCTAAGGTAGGACTGCTAGAATGTGCCCCACATATACCTTCATGTACTTCTTGTAAAGTAGTTTTGACCTCATCGTGCTCAAGACATCTAAGTAAAGTACCATTGAGACCTCGGCAGTAAAGGGTATCGACTAAGATCACATAGCGGGAAGCTTGACGGATAAAGGTTTTACGATATTTATTGGATAGGTTTGATGGCAAGGTGTTGTCTCAAAGATAGCTATAAATATCCCCATACCATTGGGAATTAGGACCAACAATGAGACAAATCATTTCAGATTGTGGTATATTGTAAGCAGGTTCCAAAAGAGGTTCTACCAGGAACTCACAGTAAGCAACATTACTTGGCATTTCTACAAGTGAACCAATTGTTGCCATTGCATCAACAACTCTATTGTTATCTTGAGGAATCTACTCAAAAGAGATTGATGTGAAATAGGCCTTGAAGTCATCCACCATTCTTTTGTAAGTCATCAATTTTGCATCTTTTGTTTTATAGTCATCATTAAATTGTCTAATCACTAGTTGAGAGTCACCAAGAACATGTAACTCAAGGATATTCCATTGTATAGCTATACGGAGCCCAAAAAGTAATGCCTCATATTCTGTAATATTGTTGGTACATGGAAATTGTATCTTACAAGCTTTAGGTATACAATCCCCTTGCGGAGTGACAAAGAGAATTCCAATGCCAAAACCACCTTATGTGAAGGAGCCATCAAAATATAAAGTCCACAGATGTGTAGATTCCATGTTGAAGATTGATTCATCAGGAAACTCTGTAATAAGAGGATGATCATCTGTCATAGGAGCATCAGCGAGTTGATCTACGATAACTTGTCCTTTGATTGCTTTTGTTTCTATGTACTCAATATCAAACTCGCTAAGAATCATCACTCATTTAGCTAATCATCCTGTGAGTGCTGCTTTGTTCAAGAGGTACTTAAGAGGATCAATTTTTGCAATGAGCTTTGTATGATGTGTAAGCATGTAATGTCTCAGCTTCTAGGATGCAAAAACTATAGCAAGGCATGCTCTTTCAATAGGACTATAATTGAGTTCATATCCCACTAGAGTACGACTGATGTAATAGATTGCATGTTCCTTTCCTTCAGAGTCATGTTGTGCCAAAAGTGCCCCCAGTGCTATGGTGGTTATGGATATATATAGAAGTAAAGGCTTGTCATCTGTAGGAGGTACTAATACTGGTGGTGTCATCAGATATTCTTTGATTTTCTGAAAATCTTGTTCACACTTTTCGTCCCATCTAAATGAAACATTCTTGTGTAACAGATGTTGAAAGGGTTGACATTTATTTGCAAGTCGTGCTATAAAATGATAGATAGACTGAAGTTTTCCTTGTAATGATCTCAACTGTCTGATATTCTTAGGCGGAGGCATTTCAAGTATAGCCTTTATTTTTGCAGGATCAACTTCAATTCCTTTAGATGAGACAATATATCCAAGGAGTTTTCTAGAGGTTACCCCAAAGGCACATTTCTTTGGATTCAATTGGACCTTGTATTGTTCTAATCTTGTGAAAATTTTATCCATGATCTCTAGATGTCCCGCTTTGGTGTAGGATTTTCCCAACAAATCATCTACATAGTCTTCCAAATAGTTATGCATCATGTCATGGAAGATAGTGGTCATTGCATGTTGGTAGGTAGCTCCGACGTTCTTCAACCCAAAGGGCATGACATTCCAATAGAAGGTTCCCCAAGGACAAGTGAATGTTGTCTTAATTTGATCTTCAAGAGCAATTTTAATCTGATTGTAGCCTGAGAAACCATCCATGAGGGATAACATTTCGTGCCTTGCTGTCAAATCCACTATCATGTCAATGTTTGGAAGTGGGAAGTCATCCTTAGGACAAGCTTTGTTTAAATCTCTAAAATCTGTGCAAACTTGGATTCCCCCATCAGGCTTTGAAACTGGTACTAAATTTGAAATCCATTCAACATAGTCAACAGGTCTGATAAATCCCACATCTAGCAACTTTTGTAATTCAACTTTTACCAATAGAGCAATGTGTGGGTGCATTTTTCTCAACTTTTGTTTAACAGGTTTTGCCCCCGGTGGCAAAGAAAAGTGATGCATTACTAGATATGGATCAAGTCCTGGCATATCTGCATAAGACCATGAAAAGTTAACATGTCTTTCCTTGTAAAACTGCATATGCTCTATTCTCTCTTCAGGTGTTAATGATTCTGCTAAATGAATTATCTTTGGTTTTTCTTCTGTGCCCAGATTTGTTGGTATTGTCTTCTCCACCAACATAGATGCTTTTTCATGATATACTGCTAAGGGAAGTGTGTCAAGCCTTCCATCCTCAGGTTCCTTAGAGAGGTTTTCACCCTTGGATATGTCCTTTATTTTTACTTTTTTCGGGTCTAATAGTGCCACAGAGCAGTTTTCACTAGAAGACCTATTTATATTTTCAATAATTTTGTGACTGAAAGGCTTGGCCCTCCCCCCAAAATAAGCTGCATTGTTGAGTTCTATGATGAATCCTGTTTTATGATCCTCAGGGGGTGTGTCTTCTTGTGCTCCTAGAAAATTTATGATTTCCTTATCATTTTCAAATACATCCAATTGTGGTGGTCCCTTTTGATCGAAATCAATGAGTTCAGGGTGAACCAAGGGTAAAGAATCATGATTCGAATCAAGATTTTGAATGGATTCAAGGGTACAATTATTATGATCGGGTTCAAGGGTAGGGACACTATCATAGTCATAAATGAAAATGAAGTCATTGATGGCACTTTTCTCATTTGTCTATGTAGCATTAGAGGATTCTACTTCTTTACTTGAAGCACACGCGGTACTCAAGGTATTATCTTTTTGCGCATCATATCCTAAACCAGGGACTTTTTGCGTACGAGTAGGTTGTATTGGTTCCAAGATACCTTGTTTCTGTAAGACAAGAGGACTTTTACCATCATATCCCATTTGTTTCATAATATCAAATCCTTTACCATATTGTTCAACAGGTATCTTTATTTCAGTTTGTTCTTTTTCTGTGTCTTCATCTTTGTATAACCATTTTAGGAGATCAACTTCTTCTGTTTCATTATAAAGGGCTCCCCATTTTTTGAAAGTAGTTGATTTACAAATCATTGTAGTAGTTGCATCATATGTGGTCTTAGTCATTTGTGGTTTGCCATAGGTGTGGGGAGATAAAGGTAGCTTTCCAATGCAAAGGGCACGATTCAAGGTATATTCTCCTACTCCTTGTTCTTTTACCTGTATTTTGATCTCAGTTGCATTGGATTTTGAGGAAGTTGCTTTTAAGGACTCAGGATCAACATACGTTTGGGAAGGAAATGCTTCACGGTTGCTTGGGATTGTGATTTCAATTTTAGGGCTTAGATTATGGAAATACATGAAAGGGTTTGGATCTCCTTGTATTGTGATTTCAACACCATTGTGGGGGAATTTAATGCACTAGTGGTATGTAGAAGGTACTGCTTGCATTGCATGAATCCAAGGTCTTCCAAGGAGGATATTATAGGTCAGTGGGAGATCAAGGACTTGGAAAACCACATCCTTTACCACAGGGCCAATTCTAATTGGTAGAGTAACTGATCCTTTAGATGAGCATTCCTCTTCATCATATACCTTTATGGTAATCTTTTTACTTGGGTCAACTGCATTTTTAGAGAAACCTAATTTTGTGATCAATTCTTGAGTACAAATATTAAGGCCTGCTCCTCCATCTATCAAAACTCGCTTGATCTTAACATTATGGATGAGGATGTCAATGTGTAAAGCTGCATTATGTGGTTGTCGAAGGGATGAATCATCACTTTCAGTAAAAGTGAGAGTATGAGGAGAAGTGATGTGTCCCACCATAGCTTGGAATTGATCTACATGTAGGTCTGTAGGCACTATAGTAGCAGCAAGCACTTTATCTAAGATAGCTTTATGCTCAGGAGATAGGCGTAGTAGCTCGAGTATAGAAATTTGTGTGGGTGTTTTTCCTAAGTGCTCTATGAGGTTGTATTGTGAAGTGGGTGTAGCAGGTTTTGCATTAGGACCTTTAAGGGTAACAATGCCTTTGCGGGTAGTAACCTTGAAATTAGGTTATTTTCCTTTTATAATGAAAGTGTTGACATGATTATCGACCTCACTGATGTTATGTATGGTATAATCATACTTAGCAGTAGTATAGTTTACACCATCACCAGATTCAAGAGCCTTTCCTTTATCCTTGTCATACTTAGGGAAAGGGTTTTTAAAAACCTCACGATCAGAGTTACTAGAAGGAGTGTGTCCATCAACTGCTATCTTACCATTATCAATAAGGTCCTGTATTAAATGTCAATGTTTATTGCAGCTATTTGTCTTATGTCCTTTGTGTCTATGATAGTCGCAAAAGTGATCTTCATTCCACCATGGGGGTTTGACTTGTGGATCATATTCCTTGATTTCGGGTAATGTTATAATATTGGTTTCAAGAAGTTATTTTAATGTAGATTCAAGTGATTGTCCCAATGGTGTAAAATTTTGTTTAGGGAAACTTCTCTGTTTTTCTTTTCCTTTATCTAAAGATGGACCTTTGAGATTGTAAATAGGCGATGATGTTTTAGTTTCTTTTGCATCGACAACTCTGTCATTGACTACATTCTTGTTCTTAACCCAAAAAGGGGTCTTGTTGTTTGAATTCGATTTTTGATCTTTTTCATTATTAAGTTTAATAGTTCCATCATCGATGAGGGTTTTTTCAATTCAAAATCCCATTTCTATGGCTTCATCAAAGGAATCCAAGCATTTGAGGCGAAGTTCCCTTCCAATTTCTTTGTTCAAATTTTGACAAAAGAGGTCAACCAATTCTTGATCAGGAATGGAATAATGCAATCGTTTTGTTAAATGTCTCCATCTTTGTAAAAATGACACAAAAGATTCACCTTGTTTTTGTTTAGTGTTGAAAAGGTTTGTCATGGTCACTTTAAGGTCACAATTGAAACTATAATTGGAGACAAATCTATCAACCAATTCTTGAAAATATTTGATGGTCGGGGGTAATCATGAAAACCATTCCATAGCCTCTCCTCCTAGACTGAGGAAATAATCTCATAAGGTACGTTTCATCAACTACAAATTCCATGGTAGTGGTACAAAATTGTCTTAAGTGGTTCTTAGGATCTCCTTTTCCATTATATTTGTCAAGTTTTGGTATGTCCCAATGGTTAGGAAAAGGTGGCATTGGCATGCTTGGATTGAAGGGATAAGGACATATGTCTTCAATGGAGAACTTGTGAGTTGATGTTTTACTGTTCTTGAGAGTATCCAATTCTTGTCTTAATGTTCTAAGCTCATCCAAAATAGGATCGTTTGTAGGTGTAGGTTTTGATGTCTTTGAAGATCGCTTCTAACTAGGTTGTAGATAAAAGGGTCTATGATCTTTGATCCTACCATCATTGTTTGTTTTGGGATTCTTAGATTCACTAGATTTAGGTTGGTCATTCATCGTGAGTAATGATATGTCAAAATCAAGAGGCATTTTGATTCCTTCATCAGCAAGGGCCTTGAAGTATTGTTGTGGGTTACGTTTGACCACCTCTGTAAGAAGTTTAGTGAACCTATTATCATTAAGAGCTTCATTTATGGTAGATTGTGTTATTTCTTCACTATCAGTTTCACTTGTTTCACTAGTTGCAACACTAATGTGATCTTCCCCATCAAAGTCTTTTCCCCAAGGGTTCCCTTCTTCTTGAAACAGTTTTTCTCTTGTTCTAGGGGTCATAGGTGATTTGTTATGATTTTCAATCCAAGGTAATGTATGAGACCTAAGACTAGGATGCAAATGAAAAGGATATGATTCTAAGATGGGATATGAAAATGGTATGGTATGATATGACAAGCTAAGAATGAAAAAGCTAAAAGGAAACTCTAGGTCCAAAGTTGGTTATGATGTAAAGGCTTTACTTGTGTTATGATGGATAGACACAAGGACCAATAATCAAGAGAGGGTATGTAGGAGATGATGGACTCCAAAAGGAATTCCTTACTCAAGGATAATGGTATGTTTCCCTAACTCAAGGATGGTGAACCTCAAGTGATGCAGGTGAAAGATAGCCAATAGTTTGATTTCAAGACCTAGGAAGAGTAGCCTAAGTGCAAGCTATAGGTTTTATTTGATCAACGATGAATATGAAAAGGGATAAATTCTTAGAACATACAAAGGTTAGGTGAGATGGTCTTGATATGCAAAAGGGGTTGAACATGAAAGAACTAGGTGGAATGATATATGTATGCAAGGACTATGTAATGTGACCTATGTATGCAAGAATAGGAACATGCAAGTACTAGGATGAAAGGGATATGAATATGCAAGGACTAGGTGGAATGCAAGGATTGAAAGATCAAAACTAAAGGATGATGACCCCAAGAAATCTAAGTGATAGGTTCACGTGGGATGTTTATGTTGTTGGAACTTTTGAGGTTTGCAAATTTTGAGATGTTGCAAGTTTCTTGGTGTGATGTTTGTTTGAGGTCAATTGTTTGTGTTCAAATTTGTGAATGTGGTGAATACTATTTGAAAATCTATAAAACACTTGACAAGCACGATGTTTTGGTGTATGCAAACACACATGAGACAAGCACAATCCTAATAGGCCAATAGGACAAGGGTTTGTATACTTGATATAGCCCACCGATATACCCCGGATTGGTGCTAAAAACCTTTCCTTCTCAAGAGCGGATAGCTTAGAAGTTTGGTGGCATTGGCTCCCCTCCACGGCTCATTAGCGTTATTCGAGCACACCAACTTTGAATTCTTGGGTAGTGACTTCCCAAGAACTGCTATCTCTACTCAAGGGGATCAGTAGTGAGTTTCTTTGGGCATGATACTGTACCCTGCACTATACCAAGCAACGACTGAAGAATGGTTGGCCTCTAAAACAAAAGGTGTTTAGTATGGGCATTCTGTTTGTAGGGAATGATCCATGCGGTGAGAGTCCCCTTTCGGATCCATCTCGTCAGAACCATATGCATGATTCTTGGGATTTCCCCAAGAATCCACTTTTATATACCGGTTGGAAGTCCCTCAGGTTCAGGGTGCTACCGGTTTGAGTCATCCTGGGGTGAGTACTTTTTCCCACCAGAACAGGCCCAAGTTCTAGAGTCAATAAACATTTCTCTTACACCCAGGATCACATAAGTGCGCAAGGGGAGAGGATACTTCAATTATTAAATCAGGGTGACACATAAAATAGATGGGTCTGGTTTCTGATCACCAAGTTTTGCACAAGGTGAGAGCATACTCCCTACCATCTCAAGCACAACAAACAGTGTTCATTGACCCCCTAGTTAAGCCTATGTGGAAGAAGACAATTTTTCATTTTTAATGCACCAATTGAAGTGTTTTCTAATCTAAAAGACAATTGGTTTCAAAATCATGTCTTTGACGAACGTCCTACATCAAAATCTCATTAGTAGTTTCATGCCTCCTTTCTTTGACAAGCGTATGTTTTCATTTCAAACCTTTGCCAAACGAACCTGCAAAAGAAACCAAATTAATAAAATTAGTTCCAAAACAAAACTAAAATAAAAGAGAATTATCATTCACTCTAGAATATAATCTAAATTAGAATAAATTCTAACTAAATTAATCCTAAATTAAATTAAAAAATCAAATGTAAATTTAAATTAAAAGCTAAAATCTAAAAAAGAAGAAGTTAAATTTAATTTAAAAACTAAAACTAAAACTCTAATTTTACAAATTAGAAATAAAAAATATAATTTAAAAGTTAGAAATTAAAAATCTAATTTAAAAACTAACACTAAAAATCTAATTTTACAAATTAGAAATAAAAAAATCTAATTTAAAAGTTAGAAATTGAAAATCTAATTTAAAAACTAACACTAAAAAATTAATTTTACAAATTAGAAATAAAAAAAATCTAATTTAAAAGTTAGAAATTGCAAATCTAATTTAAAAACTAACACTAAAAATCTAATTTTACAAATTAGAAACTAGAATTTAAAATCTGATTTAAAAACTTTAAAAGCTGAAAATCTAATTTTTAAAAAAATTAGAAACTAATTAGATTTCATTTTATCTATGAAAACTAACTTTCCTAAAAAAAAGATTAATTACTAAGGGGGCACGTAAAATTAAAAGATCCCTTCTTTTTAAAAAAAAATGAAATCTTAGAAACTTAGAAGGATTATTATGAGAAATATCAGATAAAGAAACTATCAAAATTTTCCATGGAGGAAAGCAAAAAGTTTGTAAAAGCTTATAGATCAAAAGCACGATGCAGAAAAACAACAATAGACTTACTCAAGACCGAGACATAAAGATTAAAGATCATTTGGCCTTTGGTCAAATCAGAAGATTAAAGCACACTTTATATCAAAGATTATAATGTTCATAAAATGCTGCCAAAAGCATAAAGAAACTACGCAGATAAACTACCATTTACAGCAGACCATTGAAAATGGTATTTAAAGTTGCCCATGTTAAACCAATTTCTTGTCGTACTCAAATTTGGTATGGTAGTTCATGGATGTTTTTCCTATGACAAACACAAATGACAGTGCCAATGATATGATGAGCTGAACAAATTGGAAAACAGAATGTAAACAACAAAGCATGCAACAAAATACTCCTCAAAATCATGACATGACCAAAGGAAAAAAGACGTTTTTGATTTTAAACTCAATAAATTGGATCATGCTAAAGATTTACAGCCATCCCAAAAACAATGTAAGGCATCACAAAAGAATCAGACACTACCATTAAAAGGTGAAGCAGACCATGAGATATTGCCTGAGATAAAACTTTAAATCATTTTAGACAACCAAAACTTCTTTTGCAAGATTATTCGATATATATATTCAATGTAGTAAACCTATTAACAAAAACTTGAATCCAGAAAAATGAAACAATAGACGGACTATAGATCGGTCCCACCGGGCGTGCCAAATGTATGATGAGGGAAATGGGTGTTCGAATCGAAGGATTCAAACTGATTCCAACATCATATCAATGGAGTTTTTGATCAAAACACACACATGCAAAATGAAATAACCAAGTGAAACACACATGCATGTAAAACTAAACTACTCCATTGTTCTCCTATTCACAAGATTTTGTGTTCATATTCATTTGCTCTTAGAGCACGCACAAGAGGCTATGTGAAATAGAATAAGAGATATTCAAATGAAACCCAAAATGCAAGAGATTCAAATATTATGATCAATACTACTATGCAATGAGCAAAATGCAATGTAAGATAGAGCTAAAGCTAAGCTTGAAATGTGAATATCACTAAAGTGTATAAAAGATCATGGAAGAAGATGCAAAGCATGGAGATGCAAAATTCCTCTGTCCTCCTAAAATGAGAAGAGAGTCATGTTTAAATAGGCATTTTTAGGGTGAATGCAAGTTGTGGAAGGAATGTGGGATAAAAGATTGGCTTGGAGGAAAAATACCCCACATGCATGAGATGGGTAAGATAAAAGATTAAAATGTATAAATGCATTTAGGTGGTAAATGAATAATTTAATGAATATGTGTGATATTTTAATGGTTAAATGAATATGCAAATGATATTTTAATGATTAATGTATAAATGATAAATGATAAATGATTTTATGAATAATGCTTATAGATGCCTATAAATGCTTATAATATGAATAAATGGTTATAATATGGAGATATGATTATAAGTGTGACCAATTGAAATATGCAATGGGTAAAAGTGATTGTGAGGACAATTTTATGTGTCTACACCCTCAACCCTTAAACCCTAATCCCTCAACACTCAACCCTTAAACCCTAATCCCTCAACCCTAAAACCCTTAAATCCTCAACCCTCTACCCTCTACAATATACATTAAACCTTGAACCCTCAATTCTTAACCATATACCCTATACATTGGATCCTCAACCATAATCCCTCAACTATATACCCTAAAACCTATATACTCAACCCTATACCCTCAACCATCAACCCTAATCCCTCAACCCTAAACCCTTAAACCCTAAACCTCATCCCTCAACTCTTAAACCCCTAAACCCTCAACCCTTAACCCCTCAACCCATAAATGCTTAAACCCTCTACCCTATACATTGGAACCTCAACCCTAATCCATCAACCCTATACCCTCAATCCCTATCCGTCTCTCTCTATCTATCCATCTCACCTCTCTCTCCCTCCCTCTCTCCTACCCTCTGTAATTGTCTCTATCTACCCTCTTCCTCTTTCTAAATACCTCTTGCTCAATCAATCCCTACCACTCTCTCTCTCAATCCCCCCTCTCTCTATTTCTCTCTCCCACTCCCTCTCTCTCCCTATCTCTCAGGTCTCTCCCTCCCACCCCCTCTCTCTCAGGTCTCTCCCTCTAGTACCCAACCTAGGTAACTCTCTCTCTCTGCCCCATCTCTCTCTCTATCCCTCCCAACCTACCTAGATAAGTCCCTCTCACTCCACCCCTCTCTCCCCCTCTCTCTTAGGTCACTCCCTCCCACACCCTCTCCCTCTCCTAGGTCTCTCTCTCTCTCTCACTTCCTCTCTCTCCCACTCCCTCTCTCTACCTATCTCTCAAGTCTCTCCCTCTAGCACCCTACATACATAACTCTCTCTTTCTCTCCCTCTCTCTCTCTCTCCCCCCTCTCTCTCTATCCCTCCAACCCTACCTAGCTAAGTCCCTCTCACTCCAACCACTTCTCTCCCACTCTCTCTCTCTTAGGTATCTCCATTCCGCCCACAAATACAAAAACAACAATATATGACTGAAAAAACTACTAAAAACTACTTATAAATGACTGAACATAGTCATGTGAACATTAGTAGTTTATTGCCAGCCATTTATAACATGAACAGATTGATGATAAACCATTTTTAGCCATTTATTGGTTGTTTTAATTGATCGATTTTGTAGTATATTTAGTCATTTATTTAGTCATTGATTGTTATAATCTGGTCACTTATTTAGTCATTTTTATTCACTGATTTCTATCCATTGGTAGTGTATTTAGTCATTAATTTTAATAATCATTTTGATCAATTTGGTTATATATTTAGTCATTTTTATTTCACAGGTCATATATTTAGTCATATTTATTGACTGTTCACTTATTTCTGTCAATTGGTAGTATATTTAGTCATTTTAATTGACTAATATTTGAGGATTTAAACATAAAAAACATAAATACACATCAATCATCAATTCCACACAATAAGACAACCATTGAGAAGGAAAAATCGCTGAATTTTTTTTAATAAACGAAAGGTGTTCTAGTTATAGCTTAGAAATATAGTATTATAATTTTTATTTTTAGTCACAAGACTAAAAATCTGAGTTACAATATTGCACAAAAATGACTGCAAGAAAGAAAATTCTCCAATTTTTTTTTGCAATGATGGAAATGCATGCTTGGATCCCTTCAATGTGAGCACATGCCCCTTTCATCTCTTAAAAATTCTACAACATGGGAAATATTCCTGGAGCAAGCTGTAACATGTAGAATCTAAGAAGGAGATTGTTGATCATGCCCCATATATGAAGCTCTCTCCTTCAATGCAATCAACAATAACCCAACTAGAATATTTCCCCCTTTATATGCAACGTGCCATCAGATATGAGCAACATGATCTTCATTTTCCAACATGAATGAAGTTGTGGCTCAATACAACAAAAAAAATGACTACTAGTCTCAATTCAGAAAGAATAAAAGTGCATTGTATATTGAAAGTTTATAAAAGTAAGTCCAAACACATCAAAAAGATAAATCAATTAAAAAATTGTAGGAGATAGATCACATCCAAAAACATGGGAGAGCTATGAAAAATTATAAAAATTGGCTTGGAAAATGAAGGCATTAGGGTATTTCTAGATTCAAGACTTTTATTTAATGTTGTGGAATAGAAGAAAAAATAATCATTTTGTTGGAAATTGGATTGCATGAAATGGTTGTCATCGATGTCAACATAGTAACAAATGTATGAGGTGTTTGTTGATGGTGTTTTCTGCACAACAACAACTCAGACAAAATGTGGAAATCCTATCTCTATTGAAAGGTAAATCTCTATCAGCAAGCCTCAAGAGATAACCCCAAGGTCTCTAATGTCAGGTCTTAAAAATGCATAAACAACTCGGTGATAAATGTGAAGATGTTGGTAATCACAAGGGACCTTACTACAAGCAAATACTAGAACTTCAAACTTATTGGATCTAGCAATATGGTGATACTTAAAATCCTAAAATATAACCCAAATGATAAAGAAATAGAAAAAGATAACGGTTTCAGAGAGATTTATAAAATTAACACTAATCCTAAGATTAACAATGCAAATGATAAAATACTTGAAATGGACCAATCCCTTAGAAACTAATTTCTGCTTAACCCAGATGAACCTACAATCTTACATAAATAGTTCAATCTTCTAAGGCATTAAAGATTTTTAGATCATGAACATTCATCCAAAACAACCCTATTGTAATTGAAATGAACAAACATTCACAATTGAACTAATCACAACGAATATTAATGTCCAGGCTAACTTTGCAAAGCAACTAACAATCAACCAGCTTCAAAAAGTATGGACTAGGGATTGCTACAAACACTTCAAGCATTAAACCACAAACACCATTGAATCATCTAACCTTAACTCTAACATATATCAAATAGCTTTGAGCAATTTCAAAAGATTGAACAATAAGAACCATGCAAGATAAACCAACACAAGAAATATCACCAAGGCAAAATGTCTTCACTTGTATTGAATCATCCAAAGTAGTAACAATTCCAATGTTCTATTTCACAACACTTGCTCCAAAATAAAACTAAATCCTAGCTCTAATTCTTGCTCTAATGCTTAATTTACTCCAATGTACTCACTATCTATCCCTTACAAATGAGGAAAAATGCCATATTTATAGAAACCCCCAAGATATGTCGGCCCAATTAGGGTTACAATAATAAACGACCACAAAAAAAGTTGGCCCAAGAAGTTCTAGAACAAAGATAAAAGCATTAAATGCTTGGGAATCATCTAGGTCGGCCTGGGTTCTCCAATGCAGTTCAGTCCAATGCATGTGAAAGATGAAGAGGGAATAATGGGGAAGCACAAATTTTGATGTGATATTGCATTAAATGCCTTCCCCTTTGTCCTTGTCTCGCCCCATTTTATCTTGTATTATAAAAAATACCCTCTCCAAGTCGGCCAAAGGTGGAATAACTAATATTTTGAATTTCCTTTCAATTGATTTAATATCTTCCCTTGCTTGCTTGACTATTTTATCCCATTCCACTTTTAGGGTTTGGTGCCTATCCATGACTGCAATGTATGTGGCCACATCATCCAAATGGTGAACTATGATTGGTCCATCATCTATTGGGACATAAACATCATGCCACCATTTCCTTAACTGTTCCAAGCTAAGATGCCTTGGTGCAAACTTCTTCCTGCCAGTCATGACAACTTTTCTTCAGTGTACTTCATGATGGCCTTGGTTTTTTGCAGCAGGAGATCAACATCTTCCTTGTCTTGGGATACCACATATTTCAGCCACTCTATTGACCTATGAGCATCTCCAACAGTTGGAAGGATCTCTTTGATTGTATCATCTCCTCTGGTTCCCACTCCATGCAACCGCCTTTCTTAATTCAGCCTGCAATCAATAAATATCATGATAAATATTCTTTACAACAATAGAATCAAGGTTATCCAATCATAAATAACATGTTTATCATTCAATTAGCTCAAAATCATGATTAAAATCCCTTGAATCATCAAAAGGCACAAATTCTTAGAAATCTGGGATTTTAAGCCATCCGGGGAAATCAAGCCAAAGAGGAATTTCGGGGAATTCCATGCCAGGCAGATTTTAACGATCATAGCATAAATATCATAAATTAATCATCCCTAATGAAGAAAAAGAAAGAACCATCTCTCTAATTATTCAAATCAACTATGAGATGCCAAGATACATAACATTTAATCCATTTATCTCTCCAATTCTTCATATTGTGGGATTCTTTGAGAAAATCCATCGGGGAAGGAAATCCGTGAGGCAGGTGTAATTTTGGGTTTTTGTACACCTTCGGGAAAATGAAGGGACGACAAAAAATCAAGAAATTCTGAGGGTTAAGGAATTTCGCGAACACCTCAAAATCCAGAATGTTATCATTTCTTCACGACTTCACCGAAATTGATCAAACATTCACAAATTTGGGGATTTTGGCCTTAAAGTTAGCTTGCTTTGAGTCTCTTATAGATCATCTTCAAATTCTAAACTTACTCAAAAGAAAACCGATGGGAACTAGTGATGCCCTAAACTCAAAACCCTAAAATTCTGCCATGAACACACAAAACTAGCTTGGATTCAACTTGTTTTTCTAAGTTTAAAAAATGGATCCTTCATGGCCTAAACAAGTGAGTTCCTTCATAATGAAATTGGAGATAAGCTCATGAACTCACTTGCGGTCATCAATCTAGCAAACTCAAATAACCCTAGATTGTACTAAGCTGAGACAATAACACACATAGGGTCTAGTTCAAAGATGAAGTTGGCATTGTCAAACTGAAAAGATTAACCAAGGAGTGCATCTTCTAGACTTCCAGAAATTGTGAAAACGTTTACACAATCCTATCTTTAAAATGATCAATTCCAAACATGCAAAATCCAAACTCCAAGCATGCTCAAGATGCCAAAGAATCATTCACATTCAACAATCAAAAGCAAGGAAACAAATACATACCATTGATGAAGTGAATTCAGTTATAACAATGACTGGTAGCAAGATTTGATGCTGTAGCAAATAGCAACAACAATGATCACGCCCAGGGAAATTCACCACCAAATCCAAGAATCCAAAAGTCCAAATGCTAAATCAAGCCAAGCACTCAAGATCAAGCCCCTCAGATCAGCAAAAGACAAATGATAAAACTTCAATGGCACAAGAATTCCTCAAAATTGACTAAATACATGCTGCAGAAATCGTACAATCAAGCATTAATTCCATTGACAAGACAAGTCAAAATGCAATCTGGGAAGTCAACAAAGTGTAGGAATTTCAGAAAAATCCAGTCGACACGAAATTCCGTGAAGGACCAGAATCTTTGGATCACAACGTAAACTCCTCCTCATCGGGTTTTCAAGGAAACTGGGGAATTCCGCTGGAGGAGGAAATTCCCAAAATCAAAGGAAAACCCAGAAATAGCTTGAAACTTAAAATTTTCAATGAATAACCTAAAGGGATCATTTGTGCAAGCAAGATAAAAATTCAAGCACATTCCAAAGAAATTGAATCCTCAAAACCAAAGGGCTGAATCATCAAAAATCAAAGTGAAAAAAAAGGGGGTCACTACTTTCAATGGGGAGTGTGCGAAAACTACACAACAACGTTTACAAGAAGCTATTCCCTATCAAAGATGTTCTTTATCAGTGTATCTGTGTGCTGGTTTTTGGATCTAGATTCTACCCACAAGACAAGATATGACTTTGATATCTTAACTATATCATTATGATTCACCTAGACAACTATATTGAATATCTTCAGATGTTTTGTGTTGGGAGCAGTAAGTTATCAATGACAAAGTTTAACTCTGTACACTACAGTTGTTTCTCTATTTGGTACATTTGTACAGGAGAATCCACACATTATTATGAAGAATATTAGGATGCTATGGCTCCTATGGTTATCTCTTTAATGGTGGCATGATGAGAATCTAATTCAAAAGTTGTTAGAATGTTTGAATATTTTATGTTTTAGGTCCCAATCTTGGCTAACCTAACACAAGTTATGTATTAAGAAGATTGAATCTATCTTGGGGATGTTTTGTATAGATCCTAGCCAACCTAATATGGTGTACTACATGAATCATATATAAGATTTTTTAAAGTGAAGAAGTGTAGAGGTGAGAGAGCGAGCGAGGAGTGAGCGCCTAAATGCTTTATCAGTTGTGGATTAGCTGAGCAACTGTCGTGTGATGTAGTACTACTTATACATAACTTCATTTGGAATTGAATCCTACAAGGAAGGTGTATTCCATCAGTTCATACTTTTGGTGGTGAGCCATAAATTTTATATTTTGGTAGAAAGCAATCTTTTGTATCTCTGTTATAGTGAGCCCTCCGAGTTGTGGCCCTGTTGGATAGTGAGTCCTTGTTCTGGACAGTGAGTGCTTATTTCAGGAAGTGATCCTTTTTGTAATTGGTTTTGATATTCTCTATAGTGTGAGTTAATCCTCACTGTGGTTTTTCCCTCATTGGGTTTTCCACGTAAATGTAGTGTTACTGTGTTTATGTGTTGGATTTGAGTTTCTAAATTGATATTTGATGATTAATCATTTAAGTAGTATTAAGTATCAGTTCTTGTGATTGATTAAAAGGTTTAATTTTATGGCAACTGATTCACCCCCCTCTCAATTGTCCTATTCAACAATTGGTATCAGAGCTCAGTCCTTTGGAATGAGCTTAACAACTCAAAGGAGATCTTGGTAGGTTGAACAAAATGGTGAAGGAATCTGACTTGGTTGAAGAATTAAGAACAAAGACTTCAGAGTCTGAAAGTGAAGATCTGAAGGAAAATGTCAAGAAAGCAGATGAATGCATTCAAAAACTAATGAATTAGATCTGAAAGTTCAAATTGAAACATAAATAAGTTAGCCAAGAACTAAAGGAAGCAAAGGATACTGTTGAGAATCTAAGATTGAAACTTGAAGAAAGAAAAAGTGTGGAATAAAATCTAAAATTGGAAATTGAACAAAGCAAGATAGAGGAAGGATGCTTGAAAGAGATTATCAATCAGAAGATAGGAAAATGTGATAAGCTTGAACAAGAAGTAGTAACCCTAAGAGCTGATCTGGAAAAAGTGAAAGCTCATGAGGAAAGGTTCAAGAAAAGTTCTACAATGCTTGATGAGTTGATTTCATCTCAAAAACCTACAAAGGATAATGGTGGTCTAGGACTTGAAGAAGGGAAAAGCTCAAAGACTAAACCAATTTTCAATGAAGTGGAAAATCAAAGGAAATCTCAAGGCAATACTTATCAAAACAAGAACTGAAGGAACAATGCCAAAAGGTTTCCCATCCACAAGCTAATGCTCAAAGGTACCCATATTTTAATGATTTTTGTTTCTCATGCAATAAATTCGGATATAGAGCAACAAAATGAAAAAGTAGGATGGACCAAAATAGAATGAGTCAGAATGTTGGATTTCTTGCTAGACAATGTTATGTTTTCAAAAAGTTTGTACATAGAGCTATTGAATGTAAAAGCCAAATGATGATGAACAAGTTTAATACTAGTAGAAGGATTCAATCTTTTCAAGGATACTATTACACATGCAATATCTTCGAACACAAGGAAAATCAGTGTAGGCCAAGGATGAATGAAAATTTGTTTGATCAAGGATATGTTGCATGCTACACTTGCAACAAACTAGGACATATCTCAAAATTTTGTAGGAGAAAAGTTGGGAAGAAAACTAATCTAAAACAGAAGATCAAGGCTGCGAACAAGGTAGATCTCAAAGAAGTAAGGAGAGAAACGAAAAAAATTTGGAGGAAGAAGGAAGAACTTGAGAACAAGGATGAATCAAACAACCATGTATCTACATTCGGTGCAGATACCTCTTCCAAGTATAGAACCCAGTAGTGGTTTCAGGGGGAGTATTCACAGAAAAATCTAACAATCCCTCGATATATGAGGTATCATGTGATGAAACAATGATGAGTGATGTAAGACTTTATTTTGAAGGTATTGGAGAGAATTTTGGCAGAAAAGAAGTAAATCAGAAAAATTGTGGAGATCTTCTTGGTTTATAGTGTATCTGGCAACTCAAAAGCTGAAAAACAACAAATGCAAAATTAGGGAAAAATAAGATGAATTTAAGAAAAGTACCATGACTTGGAGGCAAAGGAAGATTGTGGAAATGAGTCTATTGTACTAGGTTTTGGCACAGAGGCTTTGTCATTTGAAAATTGATCTAGTCACTTCATCTCAAGGGAATGTATTGATGATGATGTCATAAGTGATAAATTAATTTTTGCGATAAAACCCTAAAAGTGGCAAGTTAAATAAAGAAGTTGAGTGGTCATTCTTTTTCATATTGTGAATTGAATGAGATAAGGAGTAAAGTGCAATTGAGAGATAAGGAGTTAGGGTTGTGGAAAGAAAATGTATGGAGAACAAAGCTGGAACAATGGAGTCAAAGGAAATGGTAGTATTTTATCCGTGCAACGACGAATTGCAGAAATTAAATAAGTTACAAATCGATGAATTTAACCATGATTTTTTTTGAAATTTTGAAGGTTTGCTTTCAGTTGAGCAAATGGAAAAAGTCAAGAGTCTAGGAACAAGGGTTTAGACATTTGGAGTGAATTTCCATAATTTTTAGATGTAGACACTATTCCGTTTTCCCTAAGCAAAATTCAAGGTGATTAGATGATCTTCAACAAACCCTATGGGATTACAAAGGAAGCAATTGCAGCAATTACAGGATTATGTAATAATGAAACTGTTCTAGTAAAGAGGTTAGTGAAGAACAAAGAGGTCAAATCCCTAATTGGAGTGACATGAGACCAAAGGAAAATTCAAATTCATACTATAGTCGACCCTATGATAAGGTATGTGACATATGGAATTTCATATAAGATTTATTTCAAAAATAGGGAAGGTTCTACTTTGGTGTTTGTTCTTTATATTACACATCAAATGGTTGAAAAGAATGAGGAATTGGTTAATGGAAAACATTACTATGACAAAGGAAGACAATTACCAGTTTCATTTCAGATCTCTAGTTATATGTTTGATGATGTATTTTCTGAAGTCGTTACCATTGAAAGAGAATGTTGTGTGGAAGTCAGTCGTACCAGTTGGTAAGCAGGTCTACTGGTATCTGGAATGTCTAGTAGAGAAGGTAAAGATTTGTAAAGAACACTTTGTAAACAAAATAAATGCATGGAGATTTGATATGGTTTCCAATCATATTGGGACATCTGACGTAGGATCTTCCTCCAAGAAGGGGAAAGCAAGATGAATCATTTCAAGTTCCCCTCTAGAAATAAATAAGCTGAAGACAAAGGATAAAAGAAGAAAATGAAGTAAAGATTACAAAGGAAATTGATCTGGTATCAACAGATGATGATGAAGAAGATTTTACTTAAGAGAAGGTGTTGATGATTCTTGTGCGATCTGATGGACTAAAGAAGATTGGAGATGTTTGGTTGTCTTGATTAACATATGAATAGGATGAGATCACATAAGACTTGGTTGTTTATATAATTTATAATGATATCTATCTAAGCGGATTGAAAAATTCCTTACTAGAAGTATTGATTGAGAAAATTGAAGACAAACTAAAGGTACTAACACCTAAGGAAATAGAAGAAAAAGATGAGATTCAATTGGCTATGGAAGAAAGAACCATTTTTTATATCACTTTTTTTGAAGTCTATTTTTGTAGAAATTTTTTGAAGGGGGAGATAAATCATCCATTATTTTAGATTGATGTCAAAGGGAGAAAACTCAATTAAAAACATCATAGCTCAACAAAAGGAGAAAACTACAAAGGATGTTGTTGTTGGCTTTTCACATCTTGTGTTGCCATCAATGATAAAGGGTGAGATTGTTGGAAATTGGATTGAATCAAATGGTTGTCATCGATGTAACACACTATGAAATGTATGAGGTGTTTACAAGAAGCTATTCCCTATCAAAGATGTTCTTTATCAGTGAACCAATATGCTAGTTTTTGGGTCTAGATTCTACCACAAGACAAGCTATGACTTTGATATCTTAACTATGTCATTATGATTCACTCAGACAATTATATTCAAGATCTTGAGATATTTTTTGTTGGGAGTAGTAAGTTATCAATGAAAAAGTTTAACTCTATACACTACAGTTGTTTCTTTGTTCGGTACATCTGTGCGGGAGACTCTACACCTTCTTATGAAGCATATTTGAATGATATGGTTCCTATGGTTATCTCTCTAATGGTAGTATGATGACAATCTAATTCAGAAGTTGTTTGGCCATTTGAAGCTTTTATGTTTTGGGTCCCAGTCTTGGCTGACGTAACACAAGTTATGTATTAAGAAGATTGAATCTAACTTGGGGATGTTTTGTATAGATCCTAGCCAACCTAATATGATGTACTACATGAATTATATATAATATTTTTTGAAGTGAAGAAGTGTAGAGGTGAGAGAGTGAGTGAGAAGTGAGTGTGCGGGTGCCTAAATTCTTTATCAGTTGTGGATTAGTTGAGTGATTGTCATGTGATGCAATAATACTTATATAGAACTTCATTTGGAATTGAATCCTACACAAGGAAGGCATATTCCATCAGTTCATACTTTTGGTAGTGAGACATAACTTTTATATTCTAGCAGAAAGACATCTTTTGTGTCTCTGTAGTAGTGAGCCTTTCGGGTTGTAGCCCTATTGGACAATGAGTCCTTGTTTTGGATAGTGAGTCCTTATTTCAGATAGTGATCCTTTTTGTAATTAGTTTTGATATTCTCTATAGTGTGAGTTAATCCTCATCGTGGTTTTTCCCTCATTGGGTTTTCCATGTAAATCTAGTGTTACTATTTTTATGTGTTGGATTTGAGTTTTTGCATTGGTATTTCATGATTAATCATTTAAGCAGTATTAAGTATCAGTTTTAGTGATTGATTAAAAGGTTTAATTCTATGACAACTGATTCACCCCCCTTCCTAGTTGTCCTATTCAACACATTTATCTACCACCATAGTGAAAATTTAGAAATTGCATTTGGTTTGTTAAACATGGCCCCTGGTACAACTATTATAGTTGTTAAGAACCTTCAAGTATGTTCTAATTTCCACACTACATCTAAATTCATCTCCAAGATTGTTGCAAGAGAAATTGTTTTGAGAGATGTGAACCATTTCCATCATTTGAAATAGGGACAATGTTCTTGTGGAGAATATTGGTTATGCTAAATGAAACAATTTGAAAAATAGGCTTGCACTATAATAATGAACGGAAATCCATCAAAGCATAATAGTAGGGATTTTTTTGTCATATGTTGTAGTTATAAGTTCCCTACTAGACATACATGAAAATGTGGAAGCATAGACAAGGCAAGTGAACTATTTCAAAAAATCCCTCAAGAAAATGTGATATCATGGAATGTCGTGATTGAAGGATATGTTCAAAATGGGTTTTTCTGAAAAGTCCTTAGAAATTTTTAAGAAAATACAACTAGTGGGTGTAAAGCCCAACTCCTCAACCTTTGAAAGTGTCCTTCCTACTTGTGTGTGAATTGGATCTTTGGATCAGGATATGAACATCCATCAAAATCATATTTGGAAGTGGTTTTTTATTAGATATTGTAGTTGCAAGTTGCACTTTGGATCACCAAAGATGTCACAAAACCTTTGCACAACCACCACAACATTGCACGTCTATTGTTTTCCTTCACACTTTCCCCACATCACCTCGAAGGACCAACAACATCCATGCGGTGTTGTAGTGGTTGTGTAGAAGGTTTTGTGAAGGATTTGGTGATATGAAGTGGAACTTGCAACTATAATATCTAATAAAAATTCACTTCCAAATATGCTTATGCCTTAATGAGAAATAATCACTCATATAATGTGTTAGTTGGAAGAAAACTGGGAGATAGCATGAATGCTCAGTTAGCAATAACAATATTGAAAGCACCTTCCTTGAATGTGAGTGCAATTTAGGAAGCTGGTTTAGACACAAACTTGTCTCAATAAATAGTACTTAAGCTTCCTCAGAAATGTGGTGAGTGTGCAAGATTTTCCTCCAAGAGAGTATAAAGGATGACTGGCTATCATGGTGCCATGTATCATCCATTTGCTTTCTCCTTGTTTACTACCACAATAATTTGTGTCTATGTATGTTTTCTATTCAAGGGACCCCCAAAATTTAGTTCAATTCCACCATTCATGTGGGAAAGCATTGGTTATGGTGCATATTAAAGCTAAGTTGCTTTGGTTGGGATGTTGGTTCTGCATTTTGTGTTGCAAGAAGTTGGATTCTATGGATATCAAGTCTCAAAATTCTACTCTCAAACTATGCCTTGTGACATTGAATGTGCTACACCACATTACACATTCAAGCATAGTAGATGACAATTTATTCCATTAGCAAATGAGGGGAGCCTTCTCATCAATGAATAAGCTATTGTAAAGAGCCCACAAATACTGATATGGGATCTTGAGGAGTAACCTAGGAAGAATAAGAGTAAGGTTTCTAGCCTTTTAAGGTTCTTGTTGTGTGAATATTATCATATATGTCTATTTTGAAACTGTGGCAAAAAATATGTTGTGTATATAATCATAAAGATGCCTATGTGTATTTTGAAGCAACTTGTGTATTCTGCATAGGTGTAGACATTCTTTGTAAGGCTTAGTTTTGGGTGGGCACAAATATTTCATGACATACCTTCTTCCTAATTATGGAAAACCATTAGAAAGACACATTTGCGCTAAAAAATATAGGGCACATATACTCTTAGTCATTACTTCTTAGGGTGGTATGGAATTAGGTTGATAATATGGAATAGAGTAAATTATATGCTATCTTATGTACCAAGGAAACTTGTGTCAAGATCTAAGCAGATAAATGATTCTTTTACTATAAAAACATTATACCTTCCATTCTCAATGTATCTACTGTCATACCTCTCACTAACATCATTATCCTATTGCCTCTACAAAAGAGCTCCATTTAAAGGAATCTTGACTACATATTATGCACAACAAAACTCTACAAGCGAAACAAGACATTTGCAAGACAAACTATGAATTCACTGAAACATTACTATCTAATCAACATAATATTTTCAAATGAAGGAGCACTATAACTGTGAATGAGAAAATATTGTGTAGGAATTGTTAGAACTGAGAAATGAAGAAGATAACACATTGAATTAGGTGACTAATATCACTGAAAGGAATATCATTGTTAGAGAGTTGCAAAATGTGAATTGTCCTCTATCCTATAGGACTAAGAAAGGAAGAACACTATCAAATAGTGATTAAATCATAACAAAATAGTCCAAAAATAATGAAAGTTACTAGGAAATGGTGACAAATATATTTCCTCTAAGTCATTTGCACATGGTGATTGAGAACACAGTGAGTAAGAAGTAAAAGAGCACTAGATCATAGCACTGCAAAATGGTCATGAGTTATGCAATGAACTTCACTATTCTTTTAATCACAAAGGAGATAAAGCTAATAACCAACATACTGATGTGCACAGAGAATGTTCATGGAGTGCAAACTTTCTTACAAAGCAATTACCACAACAGTGTTTGAGGTGAATTACACCTACTATTTTATGTTGACATGGATATGTTCTAACCTATAGTTCATTGTTGTGGCATAATAGATAGGTTAAATAGTTGTTCATATACCATTGTTTCAAATTCAAAATTACTATACCTTATTCTAGGAGAAAATCATAAGGGGATTCTATATATAAGACACCATTGTTTCAAATTTAAAATTGTTGGATCTTTCACAATTGTTTGCTTCATTTATTTGATCTAAGACAACCTAATATATAGAAGATTCTCTCAAAATCACAATAAAATCCTTTATTTTGGGAAGACTATTCATAATATTTCCATCATAACAATGAACAAAAAGCATCAACCATTAACTTGAACTTTGCAAGAGTTTCATCAAATTCTACTTTTCCACTCTCTTTTCCATTCTGAATTTTATTCCCAATTTCATCCATGAAGAACTTCCTTAGCTTGTAGATCATGTTGTTAGCCATGACTTTACCAAGCATCAAGGATAGCTTCAAGTTTTTACCCAAGTAGAAATTGAAAAAATTCGGCCTTAAGAGATACAATGTGTTGAAAAGCTCTTTGAAGTTATTCTGAAAAAGATTTCTTGAGAGTATACTGCTCTTTAAAAGTAGTTTTCCAATATTCTTAGCCTCTTCATGAAGGCTCACATTTGTCTCACAAGTGGGTGGCATAGAAGAAAAAGTGTGCTTTTTATTGGCTACAATCTTTTTGAATACCTACTTTGTGAGACAAATGTGAGCCTTCCTGAAGAGGTTAAGCATATTGGAAAACTGCTTTTAGAGAGCCCTGTTCTGCTCATTCTTGATGAAGGTCATCAAGCTCAAAATATCCAATAAAAGATATGGAATTCATGCAAAAAGGTTAATTCAAAACTGTGCATTATACTCTCAAGAACTCTTTTCCATAATAACTTCAAAGAAATTTTCAACACATTCTATCTAGTAAGGCTGAATTTTTTCAATTGTTGCTTGGGTAAAAAATAAAAGCTATCCTCGACACCTGGTAAAGTTATGGATAACAACATGATCTACAGGCTGAGGAAGTTCTACATGGATGAAATTGGGAATAAAATTCAGAATAAAAAAGAGAGTGGAAAAGTAAAATTTGATGAAACTCTTGCAAAGTTCAGGTTAATGGCTAATGCTTTTGTTCATTATTATGATGGGAAGATTCTAAACAGTCTTCCCAGAATAAAGAATTTTACTATGATGTTGAGATCATCTTCTATACAACAGGCTATCTTAGATCAAATAAATGAAGTAAACAATTGTGAAAGAACCAACAATTTTGAATTTGAAACAATGGTGTCCTATGTATAGAACCCCCCTATGATTTGCTTCTAAAATAAGGTATAGCAATTTTGAATTAGAAACAATGGTATATGAACAACTATTTAGCCTATCTATTATGCTACAACAATTAACTACAGGTTAGAACACATTCATATCAACATAAAATATGCTTTGAGTATGACAGTACCTGAGTTTCTAATGTTTCTAGATGGAACCTATAGCAGAAAAAGTGTAGTCTCCATCTGAAGGAACCATCTTCAGAGCTCTTCCCTGAAATGAGGGTTGAAAACATTAGAAGAAAAGCAATACCATAATTCTAAAGTAACAATTTGTATCAAGCCAAATGTTAGAAAGTATAATTAAAAAGAAAAATCCTTACAATTGGACCTCAAATTGGACCAAGAAAATTTATGATTTTATCTTTAGAATGTAGGAACTTTCTCTGTTGGAGCTTCACGACCTCAAATTGGATCTCTAATTTGACTAGTAGATTTATGATTTTATCTTTAGAATGTATGCACCTTCTCTGTCTGATATTCATAACCTCAAATTGGATTTGAAATTGGACTAGCAGATTTATGATTTTCTCTGTCCACTGACATTTGTATTCCTATACTCAGGTTCCGCTTCCGAGCGAAAAAACTTGAAAGTGTTTCAAACCAGCCCAAGATACTCTCCAACTTGGTTATGTCACTAATAGCAATCAATTTTTTCCTGAACCATCCATACCCAAATGTTGCATCACAATCTATTCTTTCTGCACATAAAAATGCCACATATTAAACCCTTCTAAATAAAAAATTTAATCATCATAAAACCATAATTAATAAATCATTTTAGTTTCAAAAAGAATACGATGTCATTTAATATCAAAACAAAAGCTGTATAAATCACAAAAAATCCATGAAGCCTCCTAAATGTAGCTTAAAGCAAGTTTACAAGATGGGTTTCAGCATAAGAAGCTTTCTACTACAGTTCTCAATGAATGAATTACAAGCAGAAAACAAAATTCTTCACACTCAAAGTAATGTCGTCAAACATTTATTCCAAAATTATGTTAGTAGGAGTTAACTAAAAGAAAAATGATTTTTTTCTTGGTTTCTTTTAACAATATGCCACGTGGAAATGGAATAGCCACTAAGAAACACTAACAATAAAAAATGAAGTAAAGGTTCAAGAAAGGAAATTCTAATGTACTATTGTGTAATGGTGAGGAAGGCACTTATATGAGCATGACTTGCATACAAATTCTTTCCATTGAATTACCCTTCATTCAAAGAGAAACTAATCAATGTAAGGATTTGATCAATATAAGTCCAAAGGGTTATGTTGTAATAGTAATGGAATCACCATAAGAGCACAATTGAGGGACAAATTCTTGTGACTGTAATTATGTGATCCATTATTCTATTGGTCATGTGGCATATTTGTGCTATAACAAATACATAACACATTCATGTGTGACCCAAGTTTAATGTGGCTATGTTGTGATAGAAATGTTGGAACTCATATGATCATAATTTATGTAAAAATTAATCACTACCATCACAATTAGGTGTCAATCATCATTGGGTGCATTTAGGTTGACTCAAGTTTAATATGTTACAATGTAATGATAGCATGATCCAAGAGAAATGACCTCTTTCTGCAATAAAGAGCCTATAACTCTAGTTGATATGTATAGTGGTTGTGTTATATCAATTATGTAGTGAATTCAAGCACAACCCATGTTTAATGGGCTATTCTAGAGAGTGATCAATATTTTCTAAACCATATGAATGTTACTTAAAAGGATTGTGCAAGGGAAATTATCATATAGAAATGATAAGGTTTTTTTATGCCAAAAGACAATGAATACTTATAATGAGTCCAATGATGAATGAGGACAAGAAGTTTTCATATGATTCATCACCACGACAATGCCAAGTGCAAGGTACATGGACAACTCTTAGCTATACCTTGGATTATGAGAGGTTCATGAAGACATGAAAGTAGAATTTTGAAGAAGATAGTGCTCTACTAAATACAATCATGTTAAAAATGGAAACGGCTTTCACCATGAAGGTCTCCTTGAGCATTCAATAGTGGTAGACCTATTAACAAAGGGAAATAAATTGTGTATAAACATTTATAAAAAGGTAGATTGCAGATAATAAAAGATGGTTATAAGACATAAAAGATGATAGTTGTTGTCAATGGATATAAGGGAAATCCATATGCAAAAGATACTCTCTATGACTATAATAAATATGACAAGTACCATGAAGCTAAGGGAAAATCAAGTAGGGACAATTACTATAACCAATGGATAGTGATAAAATTTTATGAGGATAGTTAGCTCATAAATGATAGTAAATATGACCTTAGTCATAGTTGAAGCTAGCATAAGTGGATATTAATAGGATAGTTGAAGCTAGTAATTATATTGATATTGACCTCATTGGAATAGGATAGTCATGGTTGTCAATATTTATAAGACATGAAAGGATAGAGCACAATTATCTTGAAGACTTTTAAACTACCATCTTTAGATATGAATGATAGTCATGAAAGATCAATCATGAAGGATTCATGGGATAGTTATAGCTACATGACAATGGGTGATAAGGGAGATCTAAAACACTTGTTTATTTAGGTAGAAAAGGATGGATAAAAAGAAAGAGAAGCTATAGTCATGATAATTTAGATAAAGAAAATGTGCAATGGTAGGTTACTTTTGAACACCCACATCAATCCCTAATGAGATTTGTCTTGAGAATTTATTTTCAAATGAATAGATTTGATGAAAAAACCTCACAGATTGTAAGTAACTAGAGGGAAAAACCCCTACTAGTTTGTAAATGGCCAAGGACCAAAACCTATTGGCCAAAGAAGTGGTTCTCACCCATAGGTCGTGGTTGAATTTTAATGGTGGTAGACATTGGTGATATCAAGATAGTAAAACACACATATTGCCATTTATTCGTCATTATTTTCCTTACAAAGACATACATATTGCCATTCATAACCCAAAAAACTCCTCATAACTAGTAAAACCCATTGACACTTCAACAATGAGACTATTGTCATGTCTTAAACATATCATGGCTTGCGATCTTCTTAAAAGATCTGCATTGTGATATGAAAGTATCACCTATGAAGGTGTTTGTTTTCTTAATAAGAGCTTTGAATTCTTAGTTTGGGCTTATGACAGGGATAAAAACTTCAAACAAAACTAAAAACCCATGTAGTAATAGAATATACTTGGCAAGATGTGAGGATGAAGGCTTCTAGGAAAACCTCAAATATTACTCAACATGGGCGTGATCTGTGCTCAAAACCTTGGAAAATCTCCTCATGCATGCAACGTGTCTTCAAACCCTTATGAATCTCTACAGTGTGGATAGATGCTAGTGCAACCAGCTATTGGTTCTACACCATGCCCTCAAAAAATATTTGGACTTCTTCCAACCAACAAACTAAAAATTCCCTAACCTTCCTCTTGTTATGTGGCTCAATAGACACAAGGAATCAAAATTCTCTTTTACATTGTTTGACACCCAAAAAAAAAACTTAGTCTTTCACTAATATCTCCCTTTTTTTTTACCCGATGATCAAATTAGTCATTTATTTAGTCATTTATAACTATGTTGCAAAAAATGACTAGAATTTAATCATTTTTATTTGTCGTGACTAATTTTTTTAGTCATGTAGTCATTTATTTTCCAAATTCTACTAGTGACCCCCTCTCCCTCTCTTAGGTATCTCTCTCAGGTCTCTCCCTCCCTCTCTCCCTCCCACCCTACCTAGACAACTCTCTCTCTCTCTCTCTTAAAATTATCCCTCCATCACAAGACATACATACATACATACATAAAAGAATACATACATATGTACATGCAATCTTACATACATATAAGCATACATACATATGTACATACAATATTACATACATACATACATATAAATAGACATACACACATACAAGCATACATACATACATATATACAAGCATACATACATACATAAATACATGTTATACAAGCATACATGTTGAAAATTGGATTGCATCAAATGGTTGTCATCAATGTCAACACAATACCAAAAGTATGAGGTGTTTACCAAAAGCTATTTCCTATCAAAGATGTTCTTTATCAATGAATTGGTGTGCTAGTTTTTTGGTCTGGATTCTACCGCAAGACAAGCTATGACTTTGATATCTTTTAAAATATGTCATTATGATTCACTTAGATAGCTATATCCGGGACCTTAAGATGTTTTGTGTTGGGAGAAATAAGTTATCAATGACAGAGTCTAACTCTGTACACTACAGTTGTTTCTTTGTTTAGTACAGTTGTTTTTTGTTTTGGATCCCAGTCTTGGCCGACCTAACACAAGTTATGTATTATGAAGATTGAAATTACCTTGGGATGTTTTGTATAGATCTTAGCCGGCCTAATATGGTGTATTACATGAATCATATATAATATGTTTTGAAGTGAATTATTATGTGTGAAGAAAGAGTGAAAGGTGAGTACGAAAATGATTAAGGGGTATGCGAAGACTTGAGACTAAATGATTTATCAGTTGTGGATCAATGCAGATTTGTTGAGCGACTATTGTGTGAGGCAGTACTTCATATTTTGAGCTTCATTGGAATTGAATCCTACACAAGGAAGGTGTATCCTATCAATTCATACTTCTGACAGTGAGCTGTAACTTTTATATTCTGGTAGAAATTCATCTTTTTTATCTCAGTGGTAGTGAGCCCTTCGGGTTGTAGCCCTGTTGGACAGTGAGTCCTTATTTCAGGTAGTGAGCTCTTTTGTAATCAGTTTTGATATTCTCTATAGTGTGAGTTAATCCTCACCATGGTTTTTCCCTCATTGGGTTTTCCTTGTAAATATGGTATTATTGTGTTTGTGTGTTGGATTTGAGTTTCTAATTTGGCATTTGATGATTAATCATTCAAGCATTATTAAGTATTAGTTTTGTGATTGAATTAAAGGTTTAATTTTGTGACAACTAATTCACCCCCCCTCTTAGTTGTCCTATTCAATAATTGGTATTAGAGCTTGGTACTTTGTAATAAGTTTAATAGCTTGAAGGAGATCTTGGTAGGTTGAAAAAATGGTGAATGGATCTGACTTGGATGAAGAATTAAAGAACAAAGACTTCATAGTCTGAAAAAAAAGATCTAAAAGAAAATATCAAGCAAGCAAATGAATGCATTTAGAAACTAAGGAATCAGATCCGAAAGTTCAAATTGAAACATAAAGAAGTTAATCAGGAACTAAAGGAAGCAAAGGAGACTATTGAGAATATAAGAATGAAACTTGAAGAGAGAAAAAGTATGGAAGAAAATATGAAATTGGTAATTGAACAAAGCAAGATAGAGGAAGGATGCTTGAAAGATATTATCAATCAAAAGATAGAAAAAATGTGATAAGCTCAAGAACAAGAAGTAGTAACCCTAATGGCTGATCTAGAAAAAGCAAAAGCTCATGAAGAAAGGTTCAAGACAAGTTCTACAATGCTTGATGAGTTGATTTCATCTCAGAAACCTGCAAAGGATAAAGGTGGTCTAGGACTTGAAGAAGGGAAAAACTCAAAGACTAAATCGGTTTTCAACGAAGTGAACAATCATAAGAAATTTCAAGCCAATACTTATCAAAAAAAGAACTGAAGGAACAATACCGGAAGGTTTCCCATCCGACAACCTAATGCTCAAAGGTACCCATCCTTTAATGGTTTTTGTTTCTCATATAGTAAATTTGGACATAGAGCAACATAATACAAAAGTAGGATGAAACAAAATAGAATGAGTCAAAATGCTAGATTCTTTGCTAGACAATGTTATGTTTGCAACAAGTTTGGACATAGAGCTACCGAATGTAGAAGCCAGTTGATGATGAATAGGTTTAATACTAGTAGATGAATTCAATTTTTTCAAGGCTACTAATACACATGAAATATAGTTGGACACAATTCTAATTATTGCATGTCAAGGATAAATGCAAATTCATTTGATCAAAGATATGTTATGTGCTACACTTGTAACAAACAAGGACATATCTCAAAATCTTGTATGAGAAAAGTTGGGAAGAAAACTACTCTGGAAAAAAAGATCAAACCTGTGAACAAGGTAAATATAGAAGAAGTAAGGAGAGAGATGTCAAAAATTTGGAGGAAGGAGGAAGAACTTGAGAACAAAGATGAATCAAACAACCCTGTATCTGCATCCAGTGTAGATACCTCTTTCAAATACTCAACCCAGTAATGGTTTCAGGGGGAGCAGTGATAGAAAAAATCTAGCATGCCTTCGATATATGAGATGTCATGTGATGAAACATGGATAAGTAATGTTAAACATTATTTTGAAGGTATTGGAGAAAATTATGATAGAAAAGATGCAAATAAAGAAAATTGCAAAGCTCTTCTTGGTTTACAGTGTATCTGGCAACTTAAAAGGTGAAAAGAAATGAATGCAGAATTAGGGAAAAATTAGATGAATTCAAGAAAATTATCATGACTTTGAGAAAAGGGAAGATTGTGGAAATGAGTTTTTTGAATCAGATTCCAGTATAATGGTTTCATCATTTGAAATTTGATCTGGTAGCTTTGGCTGAGGGGAAAGTACTGACAAAGTAAATTACTGATGATGATGTCATAAGTGATAAATTAATTTTTGTGATAAAACCCTAAAAGTGACAAATTAAATAAGGAAGTTGAGTGGTCATTCTTTTTCACGTTGCCAATTGAATGAGCTAAGGAGTAAAGTGCGGCTTAGAAATAAGGAGTTTGGGTTGTGGCAAGCAAAAGTATGGAGAACAAAGTTGAAACAATGGAGTCAAAGGAAATGGTGGTATTTGATCCATGTTGTGATGAATTGCATAAATTAAGTAAGTTACAAATTGATGAATTTAACCACAAAAATATTCAAAATTTTGAAGGTTCCCTTTCAGTTGAGCAAATACAAAAGGTCAAAAGGCTAGGGCACAAGGGTTTAGACATTTGGAGCGAATTTCCATACTTTTTAGATGCAAATGTTTTTTAGTTTTTCCTAAGTAAAATTCAAGGTGATTAGATGGTCTTCGATAAACCCTATGGGATTACAAAGGAAGCAATTACAACAATTACAAGATTATGTAATAATCGACCCATTCCAGTGAAAAATTTAGTAAAGAAAAAAGAGGTTGAAGCCCTAACTGGAGTGATAGGAGATCAAAGGGCACTTCAAATTCATACTATGGTTGACCCTATGATAAGGTATGTGGCATATGGCATTTCATATAAGGCTTATTTCAGAAATAGGGAAGTTTCTACTTCAATGATTGATGTTTATGTTGCACATCAAATGGTTGAAAAGAATGAGGATTTTGACTTGTGTGAGTTATTGAGGAATCAATTAATGGAAAACATTACTATGACAAAGGAAGACAATTACCCTTTTCATTTTGGATCTTTGGTTATATGTTTGATGATGTATTTTCTGAAGTCAATACCATTAAAAGAGAATGTTGTATGGAAGTCAGTCATACTGGTTGGTAAGCAGGTCTACCGATATCTGGAATGTCTAGCAGAAAAGGAAAAGATTTGCAAAGAATCCCTTGTAAAAAAAAAAATGCATGGAGCTTTGGCATGGTTTCCAGTCTAGTTGGGATATTTGAGGCAGGATCATCCTCTAGGAAATTGAAAGCAAGAAGAATTATTTCAAGTTTCCCTTCAAAAATAAAGAAGTTGAAGACAAAGGAGAAGAATGAATAAAAATAAAGATTATAAAGGAAATTGATCTGGAATCAATAGATGATGATGTTGAAGATTCTTGTGCAATCTGATGGACTAAAGAAAATTGGAGATGCTTGGTTGTCCCGAGCAACATACAAATAGGATGAGATCACACACACCTTGGCTACTTACATAATTCATAATGATATTGATCGAAGCGAATTGAAAAATGTTTTACCGAAAGTATTGATTGAGAAAATTGAAGACAGATTAAAGGTATTGTTACCTAAGGAAATAGAAGAAAAGGATGAGATTCAATTGGCCATGGAAGAAAAATTTGGGAATGCACAAAATAAATTGAATGAGAGCATAAATGAATTAAAGGCATGCATCAAAAGTGTAAACAATGTGTATAGGTATTGTCTCCAGTGGCCTAATGCTATCAAAAACTATAGAACAAAGATTGATGCTATTGAGCTTGAGTTGGATTCTATTGGAAAAACATATGATATCGTTAATGATAGGGATGGAGTGCAGAAGAAAAGGCTCAATTCCTTACAATTTAAACTAGCAGAAATATTGGTATAGAGGGATAATATTGTGAAGGCTTTTTGGAAACTCAAAGAAATAATTGAATTAAGATTGGAACAACTTTTCGATCTTCTGGTGGAAGCTGAGAAAAATGAACAAAATATCACTATCTCAGATACTCTTTTGGAAACAATTGATTCGATAGTGATGAAAAAAAGTATTTGTTTAAACATTAGAATGGAAATGAATTCCTAGAAGACATTTCTTCTAGAATTAAAAGAAAAATACAAGGAGATATCTTAGTTAAAGATGAATTGAGGTAAAGAACCATTTTTTATATCATTTTTGAAGACTGTTTTTGTAGAAATTTTTTTAATTAAGGGGAGATAAATCAACCTTCCTTTTCCATTGATGTTAAAGGGGGAGAGAGAACATGTGAAAAATGAAAATCATTACAGCTCAACAAAGAGAGAAAACTACAAATGATGTTGTTGTTGGCTTTTCACATCTTGTGTTGCCATCAATGACAAAGGGGAAGATTGTTCAAAATTGGATTGCATCAAATGGTTGTCATCAATGTCAACATAGTACCAAATGTATGAGGTGTTTACCAGAAGCTATTTCCTATCAAAGATGTTCTTTATCAATGAATCAATGTGTTGTTTTTTTGGTTTGGATTTATCGCAAGACAAGCTATGACTCTGATATATTAACTATGTCATTATGATTCACTCAGTCAAATATATTTGAGATCTTGAGATGTTTTGTGTTGGGAGCAGTAAGTTATCAATGTTAGAATCTAACTTTGTACACTATAATTGTTTCTCTACTCGGTACAATTGTTTTTTTGTTTTGGGTCCCAGTCTTGGCCAACCTAACATAAGCTATGTATTAAGAAGATTGAAATTACCTTGGGATGTTTTGTATAGATATTAGTCGACCTAATATGGTGTATTACATGAATCATATATAAAATGTTTTGAAGTGAATGATTATATGTGAAGAAAGAGTGAAAGGTGAGTGTGAAAAGGATTAAGGGGTATGTGAAGACTTGAGCATAAATGCTTTATCAGTTGTGGATCAATGCAAATTTGTTGAGCAATTGCTATGTGAGGCAATACTTCATATTTTGAGCTTCATTAGAATTGAGTCCTGCACAAGGAAGGTATATCCTATCAGTTCATACTTCTGGAAGTGAGTCGTAACTTTTATATTCTGGTAGAAAGCCATATTTTGTATCTTTGTGGCAGTGAGCCCTCCAGGTTGTAGCCCTATTGGACAATGAGTCCTTGTTCTGGACAGTGAGTCCTTATTTCAGGCAGTGAGTCCTTTTGTAATCGGTTTTGATATTCTCTATAGTGTGAGTTAATCCTCACCGTGGTTTTTCCCTCATTGGGTTTTCCATGTAAATCTGGTGTTCCTATGTTCGTGTGTTGGATTTGAGTTTCTACTTTGGCATTTGATGATTAATCATTCAAGAATTATTAAGTATTAGTTCTTTGATTGAATTAAAGGTTTAATTTTGTGACAACTAATTCACCCCCCTCTCAGTTGTCCTATTCAACAATACATGCATACAAACATACAAATATATATACATAGATTCAATAGAATAACATTTAACACAAAGCAAGACATAACGTGAGTGCATTATAACATGCTCGCGTTATGTCTTGCTAGACATGTCTTGGGCACAAATGCAAAAATATGTCAAAACTGAGAAATAATGAGAGCACATTATAACATGCTCATGTTATAATGCACTCACATTATCTCTTGCTTTAAGAATCCCCAAGCCTTGGGCTTGGTATTTTCCTTGGAATACCAACCCAAAGGATTAGAGTGCCTTCCCAATGTCCAAAGACATGTTTTTGCAAATTCTATAATATTTCACATAAGAATGTTCATGCTAAGCATCAGGTTTGCATGTGTTTCAAGGTCAAAAAAATTGAACACCTAGGTAATGTTAGGCTCTCTCTTAGCTATCTAATGATGTAATTTTTTTTACATTTTGACAATGTTAAGCCTTTGATCTATAATTTCTTTGTTTGTGTGTCTATTTTTTGGTAAAAACAAGTGTTTTGTGTTTGTTTCATGATAAATTAACTGTTCATCAAAATTTCAAATAAATTACATTTTTAGAAACTAGATTCCATTCTACGCATATTAAAATAAATGATTTTCAATTAGTTTTCAAAATTTATAGGGGTAGCATGACCAAAATTTTGTTTTTCAAGAAATGTCCATTTTGAAAATTAGTAAAAAATCAAATATTCATTAAAAAATTATCAGAAAAATTGAGCATAAACTACATATTGTTAGCTAATTTCTCACCAAAGCAATTTTAAAAATACTAAAAAAATTTAACCTTTTGTGGGAGCCACAAAAGTTGCTATGTTATGGTTTTTTGACAAAAACAACACTAATTTCTGTGGCCCCCTCTTTTGAATCCCTTAATCTCAATAATTTTTTTAAAAAATAGAAGCTTAGAAAGTAGAGTTGGAGCACTACGATCCTTTTTTTTGTTTCATCTCAAAATTTTGAGTGTAACTATCCTCAATTTCATGTCCAAGGTTAGTATTTCCTGATTTCAGAAAAAAAGTGACCACTTAATCCCCCTTTTTGGCCCCCCATATTTTTGTACTTACCCTACATTTAAATTGAGCTTATTATGATAGGATTTGAAGAGGGTTCCTACCTTGCTTGAAGAACAATTAGATTATAGATTTGTGTTTCTTTATTATCTCTTTCACTACCATCCTCCAATAATTACCCAGATTTTCCCCAATATTACATAAATTGAATTTCAAACAATTTAATGTTTCGACTCTTGATTCATTAGTTTTAATGAATGATCTAACTTCCTAAAATGAAATAAGATAAAATCATGTATGTGAAACTAAATCTCACTAACTTCTTGTTTCCTTGTATGTTAATGTTTTCTTTTTATGAACTATACAAAGTTGCGGTGGAAATATTTGCAAGTGTAGTAATATAGGTCAGAGACATTCTAAATTAAATGATTTAGGCACAATCTTAGTTGGGTGGACTATGTGCAAAGGAATTTTGGTAAAAAAATGTGGAGAACCCACTGCAAGGGAATTTCCTTATTTACTAGCCCGAGGAACTAATCAAAATAGTTATAAGCATGGCCCTTAAAACCTCAAGGAAGTCAATGGTAAAGCTTGACAACCACAATAAGGTGTATGGTAAAAAAAAGTATGGTAGTTGGTTTTTAAAAAATACAAATAATCCTTAATTCAAGTTTAAATTCCTACTTACAAATCTTAAGCAGCCATGAACGAAGAGCAGGGAGCAAATAAGGATGATTTTCTGATTATGACATTTGACAATTAATTCAAACAAGTAATGATACTAATTGAAAATAGGAAAAAAGAGAAGAAGAACCAAACATAAACAATTGTAGACACGAGCTCACTTTGCTAGGTGATTTGATATTCCAACTTCATGATGTACCCAAATATTGTGAATCGCGGCAACTCAATTCTACTCTCATTGAAAATGGGTTTGAAATGCATAAAGTTAAACACCTCTTGATGTAGCTTTAAGATGTGATAGAAGTGAACAATGCACACTTTAAGCCACCATAAGGTACTAATCTTTACCTACATAAATATTTTCCTAGAAATATAAATAGATCGATTATGTGATATAAGATGCATTATTTTCACAAAACAAGAAGAAATATAAATACTAGTAGATGTGTGCACATAAAATTCACTTACCTCATATTCTGCCTATGCCAAAATGGGAGCTTTGGAATAGGGTATGGACATCCATCAAAGCATAAAAGATTGGAGATATTTCATCAAATGATGTAGTTGTGACTACCTTGGTTGAAATGTATGTAGAATGTGGACACATAGATAGGGCATGGGAACTTTTTGACATAATTCCTCAAAAAGATGTAATATGATTGCAAGGTATGTAATAAATAGGTTTACTAAGAATGCTTTAGACAATTTTAGAAAAATATAGTCCGTAGGTCTGAAACCTAACTCCACCACCTATGCCAAAATCCTACTTGCCTATGCAAAAATGAGGACTTTGGAACAGGGTATGGACACCCATCAAGCATAATGGATGGGGGTATTTTTTTCTTAGGTTATAGTTGCAATTTCCATGGTAGATATGTATGGAAGATGTGGACGCATAGACATGAAATGTCAACTATTTGACAAAGCAAATCAAAGAGATGTGGACTCATGGATTGCGATGAATGCAAGGTATGCACATAGTGGATTTATTGATTAGGCATTATAAACTTTCATCCAAATGTAGATTGATAGGTGTAGAGCCAAACTCAATAACTTTTATCATCATCCCCACCATCTTTTCCCAAATGGAAGCCTTGAAATAGGGTATACACATCCCTCAATACATAATGGGAGCCGATATTTTTCAGCTTGGTAGTGGTATATGCAAAAATTTGGTCATATAGACAAGGTAGTGAACTCTTCGATAAAATTCCTCCCAGAAAAGTGGTTTCATGCCGTGCAATCATTCCCCAAAATCTCTTTCCCATGTGACCAGCCATAGGTGTCACTCGGAGAATTGGGTTGCTCAAAGAATTGGGATGCCATGACTTTGGTCACCCCCCTCCCCACCATACCTGAACCATGCATATTAAATGCATCTTATCCCCTACCAAGGAGTGGAGGAAATCGCCTCCATTAATTCCTTCTGCCACTTTTTTTTTGTTGGTTCGCTAGCAATAATGTTTGCTACCTATACATTTAAAAATATTATTGATTTTATAAATAACTCTCTTGAAAGGTGCACTATCTTTCCTAATTGTCAATTAATGATATGCCTCAATGATTGTGAGAAATATCTACAAACACATACCATGGTTGAAGCTATAAAATATTTGATATTTAAGGAATAATTGTTATTTGATTATGCTTTACAAGATACATCATTTCTTGTTTTTATTTATTAGAAACATATTTGTTGTCTTACTTATTTTCATTTCTTCACAATATTTGTCATTTTATTTCTTTTCTTTTTTTTTTTAATTTTTGCATAAAATAATATAGTAATTATATTCTAATTAAATTTTAAGTAACTTATTAAATGTGAAATACTTTTTACAGGGGAAATTATTTCATATTCGTATATAAATATAATTTATTTATTTGAAGGATTAGTTATTCTAAATATGTGTAATGCCCACCTATAGGTGGGGCCTTGTAGTTTGGAGGATTCTTTGGATCCCTATTCACGACGAGCTTGTCACATATGATATTAGACATGGTACCCACACCATGCAGCGAGTGCTCGATGTGTGGTGACTACAGGTGGTGGACTCAGAGATAGAGTTATCTCTATTTTTTGATGGTACTAATCCACTATCCATGGTTTTAGTTAGCTTGATTATGGGGCCTCTGGTGCTCAATCGTAGAGGTAGACATTTTCTTGTTGGGTGGGGCATCTGCATAGAGAAGATGATGGAGCACACGATGAAATATGTGTGGGGCCCATGTGTTTTGGCACACTTGTATATAGAGATGCACAAGGTTTTTTATCATGAAGGTAGTGCTATCTCTGCAGGCATGACACTATTGCACATATGGACCTAGGAGAGGATCCCAATGATGAGGCCAGATGGAATTCTTGAGTGGGGTGTTGAGGATCCATATTCATACAGATATTCAAATTTTATGCATTATACTTGGCTTGGTAGGTTACACTACTAGCAAGGCATTTTTGATGATATGACTGAGTTTGTATGGAGACTATGGCTGGGTTGTGAGGCTTGGCATGATGACATGGAGAAGTTGCCATTTTACTAACATGAATGGTGGTTTATAGGCCGTGTTGACACCATGCTCGAGAAATACTTATATGACAGGGTTCTTTGACAATTTGGAGAGCGAAAAACACATTTTGGAGATGACTATCATGCATGGTTCGGGTAGACAACCGAAGAGATTAGAGTGTGGGGGCCAACAACCTCTTATACTAATTTTTTTGTAGAGTTCTTATGACTTGCCCCATTTAGATGGAGATGGGAAGTAGGTCTGGCCAATCTTGGTACTACATGTGACTTTGATTAGTGGTGGGCACGTTGTGGCCCCTAATGATTTATAGATCCTACTGGTGTTGGGCCAGTCATGGGATAGGTTTAGAGGGTGGTTGGTATTACCAAAAGGAGAGAGGATTGTTAGAGGCTCCAGATTGTAGTAGAGAAATTGGACAAAGCTCAAGGGTAGGATGATGGGTAGCATCAGGATCAACCTCATCAGGATTAGAAGCCTAAGGACCAACATGTACCATAGGGGGATGCAACAACAACATTTCAAATAGCCCAGTTGATTGTAGATAGAGATGTCCTCATTGTAGAGAGGGGTGTTGAGATAGTTCAATAGTAGGTGACTGAGGGACATGTTGTTGTCCTTACTACAGAGTGGGATGGTTTTCGTAAGGAGCAAGATGGTTTGAGATAGGAGTTTATCACAAAGAGGTAGTAGACATTAGTAGCCAAGATTTCACTAGCCCTCTCTATTCCCCTTGCTCAATATTAGGCTAAGCGGGATTGGCTTTTGCAACAATGTACATATTATCATAATTTGTATGAGGCCTTTTTTCTGAGGGCTCAAAGATGACCTTGTTTTGAAGAGCCAAGTGTGTAGATAGGTGTAGAGTCTAGTGGAAAATTAGTGAGATAGCCTTAGCATTCTCCTCTTGTCCCACAACCATCTCCTCATTAGAGTCAACATCATCATGGATCCCTTGTCTGGGATGGCCAACAGGGATGATTTTGTCATGATCTTTATATGATGTTTATTATATCAAAGAATTGTGTAGACATGATATTTTTTATATACATTCATCGACCCAGCTGAGGCCTCGTCTACATATATTATTTTGTATATTTTGATATCCCACATGATACTTGATGATTTATATGACACTCCCTTTTTTGATGATATATGAGATATACCATATTTTGATGTGGCTTATTATGTGTTATGAAATGCTTCTAGATGATTATGGATGCTTATATGTGTTGATGATTTTTGATTACATGTTCATGTTTTTGTACTTTTTTGATGCATTTATATGATTGGGTGGATGTATGATTTATATATCTATATGATAGATTATGATATATTATGTATGTGATGGATGATGATACATGATGTATGCAATGGATGATGATATATGATATATGATGTTTTTCATTTTATCATGGTCATGATCTGTATTGATGATACTGCGATTTAGGATGGAGCTGTTAGTTGAATGTTTTGAGAAGAAAATTGATGTTGTTAATCATTGATGAGCTTGCTTTTTCTTTCATACAGACTTTATATTTCTAGAAATCCTTATTGATGTAGCAAATAGACATGATGCACTAGGGTATTAATGACCAGGTGGTGTTGTATCTATTGCATGGACTTTGACTCTTCAAACAAAGAATATTCTTGCTCATAATAGACATAAGGAAATCTTGTTAGGGTGTATGGGTGAGAGGTTTCAAAAAATTTAGGACTGGTTACATAGAGAGGTATGGAGTCCTAACATGCAACTTCTACATGAATTTCCTCAAAATGACTTGCACACACAGAACAAAGCAAGTATTCACCATGGTAGTATCATAAAAACATCTAAGAAATAGAACAAATAGAAATCGATGATCAATATCCGTATTCCTTCCTCTCTAAATCCTTATTGATATCCTCAAGAGATTCTAAGAATGTGATATTAAGATAAATCAAAAAGATAAGATCATAAAAAAGATAAACACCACTGCAGTATCACTTGCCATAGTTGTTTTATGTTTCAGGATGTTATCTATTAGTGATGTCTATTGTAGTAACGCTTTATCCATTAAGACATACATTAGGATGTTGATGATGAATTATTGATAGGTAGGTAGTTAATACTTAGGCATTATTATAGTCTCATAGTGATCCAGTTGTTTCAATTTTTACTTTATAATTTTTTATTTTGATGTTTATTTTTTTTGTTGATTTCCTTTTCAAAGGTTGAATGTGATGATTTTTTATTATGAATGGAGAGTTTATTGTAGATAAGTGACAATGGAGATATGACCTTTGTGATTTTCTAAGTTATTTGATGTTGTTTTTATTGTTTTTGGGAGATTTAGAAACAAATAGGGGGATCTAAAGGGACTGACCTAGTGCCTTGGGGGTTGATCAAAGATTATCCTTTCTTACGTGATGAACACAGAGACATCGTATTTTGACAGTATTTGAATGACACATTTTTTGGAGTTTTCTTACTTTTTATTAATGTTTTTAGATTTTGATAAAATATATGAATGTTTTTTGTTTTGGGGGACTAACCTAGGGCCTTAGGGGCTCATCAATGATGAAATTTCCTATGTTATACATGAAAAGGCTTGTATTTCACTTATTTTATGACTTGATTGTAGCTCATCCAGAGACGACCTACAATGTTTCTAGGATTTTTGTTGTTTTTGACTTTGTTTTGATTTTTTTTTTTGATGTTTTTTTTTTTTTGATAGTTTTTGACAGTGATGGGATGTACAAGGATCCAATCCGCTACTAGTTTTCAATAAGTTGCCCCTAGTTCGAGACAAGATTATGTTCATTAGGGTAGATGGATGAATATGGTGTAATAGGGTTCAATACTTTATCAGTTATCGATCCATGGTTGGATATACATTTTATTATGGGATGGATGGGCTAGATGCTTTAGATAGTGTTGATAGATAGAAATGCAAGTCTTATTCAAACATAACACCTGTTTACCAATTTTTCACTATGATACATGTCCTAGAAGCACCATAAAGTGGTTTTCACTTAAAGAACATTTTATTTATCTTTACTATTTTTCTTGATTTTTGATTATTTTTCTTTTTTAACTTTTTTGGGATATTCTAATGTGCTCAAGTATTAAACCTTTTCAGATGGCTACTATTTAGAGGTTTAGCTAAAGGTTCTCCTTTAGGAGTAGCCAACTGATATGCTTTCGAGCCATAGCTTGCTATAATGATGAAAGGGACTAACCAGTTTGGTTCAAACTTCTCCTTCCCACCTTGATTTAGTTGGATCTTCTAATTTTATTTTAGTACTAAGTCACCAACTTGAAAGATTTTGTTCTTGATCTTCTTGTTATAGCTTCACTTGAGCTAATTCTGATAAACCTAGAGATGGTTTAAAATGCACAAACATATTTCATATAAAAGCTCTAGCTCATTAAGTTTGGACACCCGATATTCCTCATTGTTGACCATGCCTTTTAGGGATAATCACAGTGATGGGATTTTGATTTTGATAAATAGGATCACTTTAGATCCGTAGACCAAAGAAAAAGGTATGGAACCTGTAGGTGTACGAATGCTAGTTCGATAAGCCCATAAGGCTGGGTTTAGCTACAAATTCCAATCATAGATGACATCATTAATAGTATTTATCAATATTTTTATAATGGTTTTATTGAATGCTTTAACCTGACTGATTCCTAGGGCATACTATGGGGTTGAGAATTGGTGTTGGACAGAAAACCCTAAGCAGAGATCACAAACATCTTAGTTCTTCATTGGAGTTCCATTATTCGTTATGATAGTGTGTGAAATTCCATATTGACATATCAAATAATTCAAGATAAACTTGGATATTTGTTTCCTATAATGTAGGTTAGAGGGATAGCCTCTATCCATTTGGTAAAGTAGTCAATTGTAGTTATAATGAATTTGTGCCCACTAGATGAAGTGGGAGATATCTTCCCTATCTAGTCTAATCCTCATTGTGAGAAAGGCCATGGTGTAGTTATAGGCCATAGCTCTTGTGCTGGTGCGCAAACAAAATCACTATTTTGTTGACATTGGTGACATTTCCTTTTGTAATGAACACATTCTTGTTCCATTGAGGACTAATAATACCCTATTCTTAGCAACTTTTGTACTAGATTAGGTCCACTAGCGTGAGACCCACAAACACCTTCATGAACTTATTGTAAAGTGGCTTTCACTTCATCCACGTTGAGACATCAAAGTAAAGTACCGTCTAGACTTCGTTTGTATATGGTATCTCTTAAGATGGTGAATCAGGATGTTTTACAGACAAAGGTTTTCTTTTGATTCATCATTAAGTCAGGGGGTATGATCCCATGTTGGATATAGGAAAATGTATCTTGGTACCTATTGTGCAGGTTTTGCACACACACACCCCACTGAAAGTAGGGACCCTCTCTTGCTTTGGTCTTTGTGGCCTTTTAGTCTTTTGATTTTGGAATTTGATTGCCCACGAATGTGCTTGAATGCTTATTTTGCTCATACAAGTGATTCCACAAAGTAATTCATTGGAAATCCTAAGCCTGGGGAAAATTTTTGGGTTTTCCTCTGATTTTGGGAATTTCCTCCCTAGGCAGAAATCCCTGATTTTCTTGAAAACCCAATGAGGAGGACTTTGCACTATACTTCAGAGATTTCGGTCCTTCACAGAATTCTGTGTCCACTAGATTTTTTTGAAATTCCTTTACCTCGTTGAATCCCCGAAATGTATCCTGGGTTGTCTTGTCATTGCATTTATGCTTGATTGTATGATTTTTGTAGCCCATATTTAGTTGATCTTTGAGGGATTTTGTGTTATTGAGTTGATTATCATTTGCTTTGCATCCGATATGAAGAGTGAATCTTGAGTGCTAAGCATGATTCAATGTTTGGATTTGTGAATTGATTGATTTGGTGGTGTTTCCTGGATTTGTTATCACTTGCTTGGGGGTCAAAGCTTGCTGCCACTTAATTGTCATCTTGGACTCTACTTTGTTAATAGTATGTATACAGTGCTTTGCTTTCATTTGATGAGTGTAAATGGTTTTATGGTGTCTTTGGTGTGCTTTCAGCCTAGATTTGGCATGTTTGGGATTTGCATTTTAAGCTAGGGTTTTCCATGGTGTTTTCATGATTTCTTGAAGTGTTGATGGTGCATCCCCTGGTTAATTAGTCGATTTGATAGCACCAAGTGTTTTCAGATTCCACATTCGAATTAGGCCCTGCATGTGATATTGATTTAGCTTGGAACGATCTAGGGTTCTTTGAGCTTGTTAGATTGATGACCTAGGTGTATTGGAAAGCTCATTTCCCATTTTATTTTAGTTGTTGCTCACCTGTATAGGCTTTGAAAGATCCATTTTTGAGTTAGCAAAACAAGTGAGAAAAATCTAGGTTAACATGTGCGTTAATAGTGGAACTTTAGGGTATAGATTTTAGGGGCATCACCATTTTCAATCAAATCTCCCTTGAGAGAATTGAGAATCTAAGTTCAAAGGTGAGTGATTTAGGGAAAATGAGATCCGACACCAAATCCCCAATTCGTGATCATTCGATCAATTTAGGTGAAATCACGAAAAAATGAGAGCTTTCAGGATTTTGAGTCCTTCACAGAATTCCTTCGCCTTCAGAATTCCCTAAGTTTCTGTCACCCCTTCATTTTCCTAAGGATGTGAAAAAATGCGAAAATCATGCTGGCTTTGCTAAATTCTATCCATGATGGAAATTCTTGAAAACTTGCAAAGCATGAAGAATTGTGAAAATGAATGAGTTAATGTCGCATGATTTTCATATTACATGATTGAATGTGAATGATTTAAGGATGAATGATGCTATTTCTTGATTTGAGATGATTAATTTTGATAATTATGCTTTAATCACTAAAATCTGTCTTGCCTAGAAATCCCCAAAATTCATCCCTGGCTTGATTTCCGTGGAAGGATCAAAATCTTGAACTTTTAAGGATCAATGATTTATCATGTTTTAAAGGGATTTGAATCATTTTTTGGGCTTATTTGACTAAAAAATATGTTGTTTATGATGGGCTAACCCTGATTCTAATACTATAATGGAAATTCATTGTGGTCTCTTGATGAATGCAGGTTGAATCAGGTAAGGCAGTTGCTAGCAAGGCTAAGAGCAAACAGATGGATCCTAGTGCTAAAGGATCTTCAATCTTAGAACTAGAAAGAATTAAGTTGGACATAAAGAGCAAGGTTCTTGAGAGAAATTTGACTTCCATCTAGTCGGAGATCACTGATACAAATGTAGGCAAATGGGATTATGGGGAATTCAAGGCCAGAATGGTAGTGGAGGACCATCCTTTGTTGGCAAGAAGATTAGTGAGTTTTGGATTGGCTCATGTGGATGGATTTCCTCCCGCTATGTAATGCTATGAATTGGTTTTAGAGTGTGCCAGACACTATGAACAAGGCACATAGAGAGTGATCAGTCCACAGTGTAGAGTGTCAGCTAATTTACCTCCTATTTCAATGGCACAAACTTTTGACATGCCTAACAGATCCCATGTAGTGAGTTTTGACCTTGATATTGCCAAGAAGTATTATGCAAAAGACACCAACAAGTCTTTACAGGTTATCAATTCTTGGTTAGAGAAACCTAAGCCCCATATTTCAAAATTTCCAAAATAATCATTCAAGGAAAATTTTAAGTCTGAGTACTATGATGCAATCACTCTTCTTAGCAGAGTGGTGGGCCTGAAGAGTGTAGGGGTATTTGAAAGCTAGATGTTTTATATAATAGTGAGAATGGAACAAGACATAGATTACCATTGGATGGGTATAATAAGTGACATGATTCATGAACAATTGTTCAATGTACTACAGAACAAGAGTTTCAAAATGACATCCTACTTGGTCTATGCTTTGGAAAGATTCCATCCTTACAAGGGGCTGAGCACTAGAGGTGTATTTGGACAAGATGTGATATATGAGGTATATCCCCAATTGTATTTGGGAAATTCCAGCTACAGAAGGGTGAATGATGCATTCACCATGTACATCATGAGATTGCTCCAAGGTGCAGAGCATGTAACGATTTCAAATGCTACTAAGGAGTTGATAAGGAAGTTTGGAGCATGGTTCATACAATTTCCCACCTTTTCCCACATAAGGATAGATGGTTTTTAGAGGGCTCCCTACAGACTACCAAGATACCCAATTGATCACATTATACTCTTGGAGGTCACTAGGAAAATTTGTGACTTTGATGCCATTGTGAAAAGGGATAAGCATATTACATGATTTGGTAATGACTTCCCTTTGAGAGTGGGGAGCAATGAGGCTTGTCCCTCTATCATCTCAACACATTATTCTGAAGAATAAATGAGTACCTTGGGTTTGTCATTCCACTCAAAAAGGCCTGGATTGGATAGGACAGGCGAATCACAAAGGAGAGCTAGCAAGGAATTTAGACACAAGGATGATATTGAAGAGTATTGGGTCAATTGTAAAGATGAATTTGAGGTCAGAAAGAAAAGGGTCTCAAGGCTACCTATCAATTTGATCAGGCAATATAACATCAAGGCCATCCTTGATCAAATTAATGATGATGGGGATGTGATACAAACCATGACTATGAGCTAATCAAGGACAAGCCAGTAGGTGAGATTGACTAGTTAGAAGAAGAGAAAACAGAGTTGGAACAAATCACTACTGCTATTCTCAAATATACTAAACTATGGATCAAGCATAAGATTTGGGAATAGGAAAATAAGGGCATGCAATACACTTATGACTTGATGGGAGATTTGGAATCCCACTCCACCTCTGAAGAAAATGAACAAGATCCAAAAGGCAAGGGAAAGGTGGACTCTCCCCTCAAAATTAAAATCAAGGGTGCTCAAGTCAAGGCAGAGGTAGAAAAGATAAGAAATCCAATAGCCAAAAAGAGGAAAAATATTTCCAAGGAAAATAAGTTTTTTATAGAGGAGAAACCTGATGAGGAAGAGAAGGAAGATAATCCTGTGTCAAAGAGGAGAAAAGTAAAAAGAGCCTCCAAGTAATAGAAGGAGCCTTCCAAGGAAGAAGGTGAAATAGATGCCAAAGTGGTGAATGTGGAGAGCTCTGGAGAGAGGACACATGTATATAATAGGAGATCCTGGACCCATTCTCCTAAGGAGAGTGCACTAAAAGAGAATTTTCCCATAGCCTTCACTATTATGGAACAACAAAAGGATACCTCTCCCCTTGCTGAGTCACATGATGTAGAGCATGAGTCCAAGGAGGCAAATGTTGGTGATCACGAGGATTAAGATGTAGAAGGATTCAAGGAGGGTGAACTCCATAGTGCTGAGGTAGAGATTGAGAGAATCGTGTGGTCTCGTTTGATCACATATGAAAACTCACCTGTTGAGGATGTAGGAGATAAGTCCTCAGAGAAAGAAGAAGTACCCACAAAGACCCCTTCCCCAAGGCCTGAAGAAAAAGAACATGACAGAGAAAAGGATAAAAATCTAGGGGAGGATAAGGGAGATCATGGGAAGGAGGACAAAACTAAAGAGGTACATGTGGTCCAAAATTTAGGTGTTGATTGCTCTACCAAGAAATAGGAGGGCATCACTCAAGGTGAGAAATGATTATATTCTACCACTCATAGCTAGCTTGATGAGGAGTTAAGGAGTAAGCAAATAGTTATAGATCATACTCCTTCGAATTGGGATGACCTGCTGGCCAATATTGGAAATGGAAAAGCAAAGAAGAAGGACAAGATTATTTCTAGGGTTGGTAGAGATGAGGCCAACAATAAGGTGATCCACATTGCTACCCCTACACCAAATAAAAAACAAGGATGAAGTGACTCGCCAAGACTACAGTGTTTCAAAAATTAACTTGGGACCCACCTCCATGATGCAAGAATTTGAAAAATGTCAAGGATCCAATGCTGCAATCCTAGGAAGGTTGAACAAAGAGGTGCAAACTAAACAATAATTGAAGAAGGAAAATGAAAGGTTGAAAAGGTATTTGCAAGATCTTATGAATCCTTTGCAAACTATCTGTCGGGTTAGCTCTTCTCCATCTGCAGGAAGTTTCCTACCCGAGGAAACGATGAATGAATTGGAGAGAATGAAGACCTACACACAGGTCACACTTGATTGGTTGCATGAAGTGGGAACCAGAGGGGATGATGTAATCAAATAAATCTTTTCAACTGGTGGAGATTCTCATAGGTTAGTGGAATGGTTGAAGAATGTGCTAGCCCAGGACAAGGAAGATGTTGATCTCCTACTGCAGAAAACAAAATCCATCATTGAGTACACTGAAGAGAAGCTGGTAAGTGATGGAATGCTTCCCTCGTCAAAGGTTACAAAACCTTGAGAATGGTATGAGACCTTTCAAATTAGGTAGAGGGTGTTGAAGAAGATCCACAAGCAATGAAAACAAATAGAGGGAACCTTGATAGATATATATAATAAATGCATTTGATATTTTGATGTCATGACCGACAGAAAGAAGTTTTCACCAAGGCATCTCAACCTAGAGTAGTTAAGAAAGTAGTGGCATGAAGTTTATGCCCCAATTGGTGATGAACCAATCATAGTTCACCACTTGGATGATACGGCCACATATATTTCGGTCATGGAAAAACACCAAACCCTCAAGGTGGAATGGGATAAAATGATCAAGCAAGCAAGGGAAGATATTAAATCTATTGAGAGAAGTTTAAAATATTAATTATTCCACCTTTGGCTGACTTGGAGAGGATTTTCTTGATGGTGCAAGATAAAGTGGGATGAGATAAAGATAAAGGGGAAAGCATTTAATGCAAGGCTTTGTAAAAATTTGTGCTTCCCCATTATTCCTTCTTCATCCTTCAAATGCATTGGACTGAGCTGCATTGGAGAACCCAAGCTGACCTAGATGAGTTCAAGCATTTAATGCAAATATTTTTTTATTCTAGAACTTTCTTGTCCGACCTTTTTTTGGGGCCAATTATTCTTGTAACCCTATTTGGGCTGACATAGCATGTAATTTCTATAAATAGGGTATTCTGCCTCATTTGTAAGGGCTACATGATTAGACTTTGAAGCAAGCTAAGTGATAGAGAAGAAGCTAGTGTTAGGAGGTAGTTTCATTTTGAAGCAAGTGTTGTCATAGAACATTTGAATTGTTGCTATCATTGGATAATTTAATACAATTGAAGATATTGTGGTTTTCGTGATCTCTCTTGTGTTGACTTATCTTGCATGGTTCTTGTTGTTCTATATTTTGAAATTGCTTGAGGAACATTGAAATATTTTAGATTTAGAGTTAGATCTGATTTAATGGTGTTTATGGTTTGATACTTGAAGTGTTTGCAGCAATCCCTGGTCCATAATTTTTGCAACTATCTAATTGTGAGTTGCTTTGCAAAGTTAGCGTGGACCACATATTCATTGTTCTTAGTTCAATTATGAACTTTTATTCATTTCAATTGCAATAAGGTTGTTTTGGATGAGTTTTCATGGTATGAAAATTATTAATTCCTTAGAATATTGCACTATTTCTATAAGATTGTAGGTTCATCTAGGTTAAGCAGGAATTAGTTTTGGGGATTGGTCCATTTCAAGTATTTCATCATTTGCATTGTTGATCTTAGGGTAGCTTTAATTTTAGAAATCTTTCTTAAACCCTCATCTTTTCCTATTTCTTTATTATCTGTGTTAGATTTAGGATTTGAAGTATCACCATATTGCAAAATCTGATAAGTTTGAAGATCCAGTGTTTGTTAGTAAGGCCCCTTATGATTACCAACATTCTCACATTTATCACTGAGTTGTTTATGCATTGTCAAGACTTGACATTAGAGACCCTTGGGTTATCTCTTGAGGATATTTGATAGAGATTTACCTTTGAAGAGAGATAGGATACTTGTATCTTGTCTCAGTTGTTGTGCAGAAAACACCATCAATAGATTGGTGGTAGAAGGAGGGCCTGAATAAACAAACTGAATCGATTTATGTCTGCCATTTCTCCTGAAAGATTCAGAAGAACCAGATCTACTCCAAGAGAAGAAGAATTTCAAGAGTTGCAAGCTGCTACTAGGTCAAGAAGGACCAGAGGAAGAGGAGAATCATGATCCACCTAGCCACTCCCATTATCTCCTTCATCATAATCTTCATCAAGCCCATCTTCATCTGATTCTGAAACCATCCCTATTCAATAGCCTCCACTAGTCATAAATTATCCATTACCACCTCCCCCTCCACCAATGGCTTTCCTTGCTAAGAACCCCTCCCCTTTGACCTTTAATAATTACAATGTCATGCCCAAGAACCCTAAACACTTCTGTTCAAAGTTCAATATTAATGATCCTAACAGAACCTCAAAGGAACATATTAGGATTTTTTGAACTTGTCTTAGGGATATGGGAATCAATCATGAGGATGTCGCATGTAAGCTCTTTCCTTATTCTCTAGGAGAAGATGCCTTTTACTAGTATAACCACTTGCCTACTGGGTCAATTCATAATTGGAATGAGTTGGAGAATGCATTCTTGTAGAAGTTCAAGATTCCCATTAGTTCTAATGAGCTTTACCTTCAGTTCACCAAGGTCAAGAGGGAAGTAAATGATCCCATAGGGCCCTTTAACAACAGGTTTCATCATGCATATACCCGATTGTAGCCCCCTTATGCTGTTGATGATGCTACTGCCCCGAAGGTCTATTATGAAGCCTTGGATAGCCTTACAACCACCTTTATGAAGTGGAGGCCTAATCCCCTAGCTAATCTGCTTGATGCATACATTGAGGTTGTAAAGGTTAGTACTAATTTAAGGAAACACTTATCTAGCCCATTACCATCACTAGGACCTACTGCTTATCTAGGGAAATTCCAGGCCATCAACCAGGCTCTTACCAATCACACCCCTATTATGAACCCGATACCTCAATTTCCCTTAGTCCCTCATCCAGGAACTCCTATGAATCAAGTTTCTTCGATACCCAATTACCCTTAGCAAGGTGTTAGTCAGCTTGTTCATTCACAACCACAGGATGGTTTTCCCACTTATCTACAGAATTCTAAAGTTTTGAACCAATCCTTGAACCTTGGTGCAACAACAGGATTTGCTTAAAGCAATGTGAACCAGATTCCATACAACAATCCTAACAAAGAAAGAATGGATGAGCTGACTGAATAAGTGAAGAAGTTGAACATGGAGGTCATTTATCTAAGAAATCAAAATAGTCAACTCCAAGTTTCCCAAAAGAGTATGTAGTAAAATTACCACAGAGAGAATCGAGAGCCTCAACAAGGGCATAATTTTGATTGAGGGAAACATTTTGAAAGAGGACATAACTTTGAAAGAGGGAAAAATTTTGGTCAGAATTTTGACAGAGGACAAGCTAGTGGACAAGGGTTCGGAAGGAGACAACCACTTTGATAGAATAGAACTTGGAACACAAGGCCAAATAATGGAGGCATCCCTACTCCATTGGATGAGCCTCCTAATCAAGATAAGCCCTCAAGTGATGTGATCTTAGCAGTAGCAACCTTATCTGGGTGGTGCAGGCTTCATAAGACTAGTCAACATTCCTAGTTAGATTGCCCAAAATTTCAAACAACTACTTCTATTTTCCAATATGAGGCAGAGAATAATTCTAGTAGTCAAGATTTAGTACCATCAGGACCTTATGATTCTCAGATTTTGGTAGTAAATCATGCTCCTTTTCCAAAGGGAGAAAAGAATAGGCCAAAGGAGGAATCAAGTAATCCTGAAGGAGATGCAGATCAAGTGTGTAATGGAGAAGAGATTTCTCAGATGTTCAATGAAAATTTTGAGAATGAAAATGGCCCCTTGGAAGAAGAAGCTGGTATTGAAGAAGTGCATGTGTTCCATAGGCCAGTCAAGAAGTATGATTTGAGGGATCTGCTAAATAGGTTCCCACAAGCTGGCGGTCCATTCACAACCTCCATTCCTCCTAACAATTTCACCATACCTCTTGATCCCAACACCAGTAATAATCCAATGTATCCTCATGTACCAAAACAATACCTGTCAAAGGAGGGCCAAGCACAAGCTGGGACATCCAAAGGGAAAAGTGTAGATGCTAGCAAAGAAAAGGTGGTGGAGTACTTCAAAGAAGCTCCCATAGACATGAGCACTAAGCAACTATGTGAATATGTGACTGAGGAACTTAAGAAGCTTAAGGTAAGTCTGTCTGCATTTGAATTACTAAGTGTACCTTCCATCAGGAATGTAGTCCTAGGAGCTTATAGTACGAATCTGATATTGCAAGATAAAATAGTTAGTAAGACTGTTAGTAAGGTATCTAGTTCCCAAGTGTTGAAAGATCAAAGTCAAATCCAAACATCTGGGGACAAAGGGAAGGAAAAGGACAAAAATCAAGTTGCCCAAGTTGATACAAAGTTGACCCCATTTCAAGGAAAAACTGAAACACCTCCCTTTCTAATTTATGTCTGTATCTTTGGAAAGGATTTGCATAACTATCTTATAGATTTAGGTGCTTCTACCAATGTGATGCCATTCCCTATTTGTAGAGCCCTAGGAATTACTCTTGCTTCCTCACAGAAGAAGGTAACTCAACTGGATAGAACAAAAGTGAGTGTAGTAGGAGAACTAAACATGATCCCCATGTAGATTGCTTTAGATCCTAGAATCTAGTAGGTCATCAATATTCAAGTAGCAGACATCCCTAACTCTTATGGGCTCATCTTAGGGAAAGACTTTACCAAGGCCCTAAATGGATATGTATCATCTGATCAATCACACATGTGGCTCCCCTAGAAAGGAGTACCTAATCAAATTAGGATTGAGAGGGAACCTCGAATGAAGTATGTAATCACAAAATATCAGAATACATCAATTGAAATATTAATATCGGAAGTAAGCATGGGAAATTATGTGGTGACAACCCCTGTTGAAGAGTCTGATGTAGAAGAAGTTCTAATGCTGCACACCACACCTATTGATTTCACAATAGAGTCCAGCACCACAGCCCTGGTAGAGCTAGTCGAAGAAAATGAAGATCTTGAAGATAATCAACTTAGCTTCCTGGATAAATTTCAAGGGTTCATCCAACGGTGTGTAAAGGATCAGATCCATTTAGGCAAGGATATGAATTTTGAGGAGTTTCTCTTACCCAATTGGTGTAGAGTTCATAATGCCTCCCACTCAGAATTGGAATGTTGCCTATGCTAAACAATAGTTGAGTAGGTGTAGAAGTGCGTTAACCCCACTCCAGCAGTAAGAATCAATATACAGAGTATTCAGTATGACCCCAAAGGAAAGAAGGTGATGCTTTCTAAGGAGCCTTCTAGCAGCAATAGTACATAGGATACAACAAAGAAATCTGGAGTTGCTGGTTGTTGGTGTTGGAGTGAAAATGACACTGAGAGGGGGGGGGGTGAATCAGTGTCTTAATAGATTTGAATTTTTTTAAAAATTCAAAAACATAGCTTAGATTTGATCTCAATGTTATTTTGATTAATGCATTCATGAGTTGAATGTAATCATTCATAAATAGAATTGAGAAAAATAATAATCCCAACAGTGTACAGAAACAACAACACAGAAGCAGTGAGAACACAGAAGAATAAAGTGACACAAAATTTTCCGAGTGGAAAACCCTCCTGGGGTATAAAAACCACTCCCTAAATGCCTTCCAGGCTTAATCTTTTAATCAACTGTTCACAATGCCTTATAGGCTGATTTTTGAGCACCAACTCAAGGAGCACCAACCCCTCATTTAGAGATAACTATCTCAAGGAGTACCAACCCCTCAAATTATGTTTTGAACAATAATAATAACTCAGAGGATTTCTCTATTTTCTTGTGTACAAAATACCTTAAAGATTCAACAATTGAATCCCTAAAATACCTCATAGAGAAGAAATTTACAATCTCTGCATCTTGTTATTCAGATTTTACTGCAGAGTTTTATCCATATATTTTCATACAGCCAAAGAATGATAATCTCAGAATTACAACAACAGCAGCAACAGAAAAGAGTTTTCTACTTCTATTTAAACATCTACCAGAAAGGTAACTGTCTTCAGGAGTAACGGCAGAACAACCAACCCAGCTAAGAGCCGTTCTCAACAAATCTGTAACGTATGAGTTCATTTTATAGCATAGAAAGCACAACTGTCCACCACAGAAAATCATAACCTCCAATGCATGAATGACAATACTCAGTCAGGGAATCATTTGCCACATTCGTCACTAAAATGTAGAGAGCCTTAAAATGGTGAATACAAACCAGTAAGTGCAGTATGAAACACATGAATATCAGATAGAATTTGCTACTGCCATGATTTCCTTCAACCACTATCGAGCTTCCAGCTAGTGAGGTGCACCAATCATTAGCAGCCATACCATTCATTACAGAAACAATAATGAATTTCATCTTTACCCTAATCTCTCCTTTTCCATCGTTGTAATGTTATGCCGAAGGCAACTTTAACACCAAACAATCCCCTTAGTTATCGCTTTCACTGTGACACATCAGAGTCAGGGAGAAGACATAACGAATGCATCATGTTTCATCGATGGGCTTCCTTAGAGTATTATTCGTTCGCTGAGACATAAGGAAACTTCTCACTGAGATTCCCTTTAGTTTCATTCACTATTGCTATGACCAAACGATATCGGAGAGACGTCTTATAGACTTCATAAAGTTTTGCCGAAAGTCACTTGAATACACATTGTTGCCGTAACATATCGCTCTCGGGGAGACTTCATACAGATAAGATTTTGTTTCACTGAAGATAACCCACCATCTTGTGAGTCATTGAGATAGGCCAAAACTTATGCCAACAAAGTCTTTTTATGTATTCCATCGGCGAGACCGGAGGTCACTCACCGAGACCTCACACCGAAAACCCTAGCTCTTACCGAAATGGCTACCTTTATGTTGTTAGTTGGTGTAACAAATCAAACTCGCCAAGACCTTTCTTTGATGCTCATGAGTCATACCAAAATGTTCCTTTTGATTTATGCATCGCCGAGACATATCAATGTCGGGGAGACCTCTTGGAGATTACTTTATGTTTGGTCGAAAAAACTTTATCCACTTTGAGTCGCTGAGATAATACCAACCTCTTACCGGTATGCAATTTTTCAATGGCGGTCGGTGTGACATACCAAATTTGCTGTGACCACATACCGATGGAATAACATATGCCGATAGAGATCACTTTCAGTCACCGAAACACAGAAAGAGGTCTTTCCGACTGCAGCCTGTATGTTAAATTCAATTGACATAACATCAGAAATGTCTTGCCGATAGGCAACATAGACATTTCAAAAAGAATCGAGGAGACCCTGCCATTTTCACTCCGATATGTGTAAGCCCGAAAGAGAAACAACCAATACCATTAGACAAATGAGATGTCAGAATCAAGGTAACTATAATGCCTTTAAAAATGTGAGTTCAAAGAATGTAGTCATGTGAAATACACCTGATATGCAAAGAGAACCATCCTGACAAAGAAGCCATCTATCAAACTCTATCAGTCAAAGAAATAGCATTCATAACATGAACAATAAATCTCATCACCATGAATTTGAATCATAACAAATAACTTTCTGTAATAGCCAAGAGACATCAAAGAAGTTCCATAATAAATCATAAGGATCCAAATAGAGACAGAACACCAAAGAGAACCAACTGAAAGAGATTTTGTCATCAAGGACAAACCATAAACACAATTGAGATCCAAAAAACTCCCCCTTTGTCCTTGATGGAAAAACACAAATGACTCTCCCCCTTTTTGCCACAAGGCAAAGAATAGAAGAAAATGTGCATTACCATAACACAACTGAGAAGCCAACCAAAATATCATGAGAAACAGCTGCAAAAAAGAGTACCAGTGCAACAACCAAGATTGTAGGAGAGCTTTAAGTGAATCAAAATATATAACATGCTCCCCCTAAGCAGTAGCTTGGAGATTTAGTGAAGTAACGATTGAGAGATAACTCCCAATCAAAGTCTCAGCCTTTCAAATAACTCTTTTGCTAAAGGCTTGGTAAAAATATCAGCCACCTGATCTTGAGATCCAACAAACTGTAAGCAGACTTCATTAGCCAAAACCTTTTCTCGAAGAAAGTGAAACTTCATAGCAATATGTTTAGTGCGAGAGTGCATAACAAGATTTTTTGAAATATTTATCGCACTAGTGTTATCACAAAGAATGGAAATAGGTTTAGAAACATCAATACCCATATCTGAAAGAGTTTGACTCATCCAAAGAACTTGAGTACAACATGAAGTAGCAACAATGTATTTTGCTTCAGTAGTAGAAAGAGAAACAGATACTTGTTTCTTACTGTGCCAAGCAACTAAACAATCACCAAGAAAGAATGCAACACCATTGGTGCTTTTCCTATCATCCAAACAACCAGCCCAGTCAGCATCAATATAAGCAATCAAAGAGAAATCATTGCTTCTAGGATACCAAAGACCATAATCAAGAGTGCCCTGAATATATTTAAAAATCCTTTTAACAGTAGTGACATGGGATTCTTTAGGTGATGCCTGAAACTGTGCAACAGTGCAAACTGCTTGCATAATGTCAGGTCTAGAGGCGGTTAAATATAAAAGACTGCCGATCATTGATCTAAATTCAGTTTGATTTGTATCAGGAGAATCATCAACCTTAGTAAGTTTGCATCCAGTAACCATTGGAGTGCTAACTGGATGGCATTCATCCATCTAAAATTTCTTAAGAATCTCTCTAGCATACTTGGTTTGAGAAAGAAATATTCCATTTTCACGTTGAGAGATTTGAAGACCCAAGAAGAAATTTAATTCTCCTAATAATGACATTTCAAATTCAGATTCCAATAGCTGAGAGAATTTTTTACTCAATGTAACATTGTTGCAGCCAAAGATAGTGTCATCAACGTAAATTTCAACAACCAGAATATCAGAACCTTCAGTTTTAACATAAAGATTGCTATCTACACCTCCTCTAACAAACCCATTTGAAAGGAAATGACTGTCCAGCCTAGAGTACCAAGCTCTAGGTGCTTGTTTTAAGCCATAGAGAGCCTTTTTCAATCTGTAAACATGATCAGGCTTATCTTTGCACATAAATCCTTCAGGCTGTTCAACATAGACCTCTTCATCTAAATAGCCATTTAAAAAAGCTATTTTGACATCCATTTGATAAACAATAAAGTTTTTATAAACATAATAAGCCAAGAATATTCTGATGGATTCTAATCTAGCAACGGGTGCAAAGGTTTCACCGAAATCAATACCTTCTTGTTGAGCATAGCCTTTGCAGACAAATCTTTCTTTGTTGCGAATAACATTACCATTTTCATCAAGCTTATTTCTGTGAATCCATTTGCCTCCAATGACATTCTTGTCATTTGGTCTTGGGACTAACTCTCAAGTCTAATTTTTCTCAATTTGATCAATTTCTTCCTGCATAGGATTAAGCCAACATGAGTCTGTGAGAGCTTCATTAAAATTTTTAGGCTCAAACTGAGTAACTAGACATAAAGCAATTTGTGCCTTTTCATCAGATTCTGCAGCCTTTCTTCTAGTTTGAACTCTTGCATTTTTATCCCCAATAATCTAATCTTTGGGGTGATATATAGCTAGAGTTTTCGAAGGAGCATTTGATGCAACCTTTTCAGGACTTGCTTTTTTATTTTTAGGGCTTGTTGATTCAACAACAAACTTTGTTGTTTCAGCTTCTTCTGAAATTATTTCAAGTTCAAGTTTTTCTTCCTCATTATCCTACAGAGATTCAACATACAAATGTGGTCTTTCATCAAATTTTACATTAACAACTTCAACAATCTTATTAAGCCTTTTGTTAAGGCATTTATAAGCTTTGTTGTGAGTTGAGTATCCCAAAAAGATACCCTCATCACTCTTTGATTGAAAGCTCCCAAGGTTATCATCATCTTTCTTGATAAAACACTTCCAAAAAATTTAAAGTGTTTGACAGAAGCAGTTTTTCCATACCAAAGTTCATAAGGAGTGTGTTTAGATTTCACCCTAAGCTGCACTCTATTCAAAATGTATACAGCTGTATGAACAACTTCTTTCCAATACATATCAGTCAACTTAGCTTCATCTAGCATGGTTCTAGCCATTTCTTTTACATTTCTATTCTTACGTTCAACTACCCTATTTTGTTGAGGTGTTTTTGTTGCAGCATGAAATTTTGAACCTTCCAAAGGCTTCTGATTTGTGCTTAAGAAATGTGACCCATATCATTCTAGTATAATCATCCACAAACAACATAAAGTACCTTTCACCATTAATAGACCTTGTTCTGGTTGGTCCACATAAATCAGTATGCACAAGTTGTAAAGGTTTTGAAGAAGAATGTTCTTTTGTTTTGAAGCTGATTTTAGTTTGTTTACCACTTAAGCATTCTTTGCACACAAAGTTTTCTGGCTTGCTAAGAACTGGTAGACCTCTAACATTCTGATTTTTACTAATTCTAACTAGATTTTCAAAGTTTATGTGTCCTAATCTTTTATGCCATAACCAGTTCTCTTCAATTTGGCCCATTAGACACATACCTTGATTATTGTCATTGCATGATGAGTCAAGAAGATTGTACACATTTCCTTTTGTCCTCCTTCCAGCCACAACAACCTTTCCAAGCTTGTTCTTAATCTCACATCCCTGTGAAGTGAAAAGAACATGATAACCACTATCACAGATTTGACTAACACTTAGAAGATTATGTTTGAGACCTTCCACATAGTACACATTATAGATAGGAGTGTCTTCATTTAGAAGAAGTGAACCTCTACCTTTAATTTGAATACCAGAGTTATCACCAAACTTAACATAACCACCTACATAATCTTCAATATTTATAAACTTATCCTTGTCACCAGTCATATGGTTAGAACATCCATTGTCTAGGACCCATAAGTCCTTTTTCTTGGAATGAAAAGTAGTTTGAACCAACATAGTTTGTTCAATGTTGTTAACAGTCTTAGGTTTCCAAACTTTTTTAATTTTCTACTGTTTCGATTGCAGATCAGCTCTGCATTGTTTGATAGAATGTCCCAAAGTATTGTATTTAAAACATCTGAGCTGTCTAACAAAACCATGGTGTTGCATAAGACCAAACCCTGGCATTCTAGAATTCATAAGCCTACAAGTGCTCACCTTATGACCAAATTTTTTGCAGAAAAAACAATAACCATAGAAGAAAGGATTGACACTGTATGAATATCTATTACCTCTTATAGACTGAACATGATCCTTACCAAATTCTGAGTGATTTGAACCTGAACCTTTGACTTCAGAAGAGGGGTTTTGTTTTGCATGGTCAATTGAGCATTCACCCTTTTCAAAACCAACACCAGTTTTATCTTTGTACATCTTCTGTTTGTTGAGCATCTCATTCAGTTTTAAAGTGCTTTCATATTTTTCAATTTCCTTCCTAAGATAGACTACTTCTTGTTCCAGTTTTTGAATTTCATGATCTTTGCAGCTTACATTCTCTTGAAGACAGTCTTCAACTCTTTTAGCTTCTTCAAGCTAAGTTTTCAGAGAGACCATTTCTTGATCGGGTTTATGTTCTTAAGCAAGAACTTGTTTTTTGAGTTTTTTGATCTCTTTTAAAGCACATTTCAGCTCACTTTCAAGATCTACTTCACCTTCTTCAATGCTAATGGTGTTTGTATCTTCTTGCTGAGTAATCTCAGTCATGAACAAGGTTTCATCTTCTTCTATTGATGAATCTTCAGACTCAAAATCAGTTTCATCTTTGCTAAACAAACTCTTCTTCTTTATGAAGTTGAAATTACGTTTAGGTTTAAAGGCCTTCTTCTTAGGCTTTTTTTTAGTTGTCTCGTTGTCACAGATTTGATCATCATAGGGACACTTTGCAGCAAAGTGACCTATTTTGCCATAGTTAAAACATTTAAAGGGAAGTTTTCCCTTATATTTTCCTGATCCCTTTTAAAATCTTCTAACAAAATGGGATTCTTTAGAATCAGACAACTCTGATTCACAGACTTCGACTTTTTCTTTCTTTTCAGTGTTAAAAGCAGTTTCTTTTCCTGTTGAATTTTTTTTGCTAGTTCTCATTTCATAGGCAATAAGTATTCCTTGCAGGCTATCTAAGGTAAGCTGATCACAGTGTTTCGTTTCTTCTAGGGCTGAAACCTTAGATTCAAATTTGGATGGTAAGGTTCTAACAACCTTTGTGACAACATCAAATTCATTAACATCTTGACCTAGACCTTTCATTGCATTGACAACTTCATCAACTCTTAGGAGAAATTCAGCCACTTTTTCATCATCCTTCATTTTCAACTCCTCAAACCGATGCTTGAGTATAATGATTTTTGATAATTTGACTTTCTCATTCCCTTGATATATAGTTTCAAGTTTTTCCTAGATATCATGAGCAACTTCACAATGCATGACTTTAATGAACACATCTTTAGTTAACCCACACAAGATGGAATAATTAGCTCTGGAATTTGTTTCATACCTCTTTTTTTCAGTAGGATCAGTGGGAATAGAGGCTGGTACATTGTAAGCATTTATAACCATGCTCCAAACATCAAAATCAAAAGAAATAAGAAAAGATTCCATTTTGATTTTCCAGAACACATAATCTGTTCCATCAAATAATGGAGCTTTGGTTACAGAGGCACCATCTTGAGAATGTGCCATTAAAAATAAACTCCAAGACCAAGATCAATCCAAGGTAATTAAACCTATCAGAGGACCCTACGCTCTAATACCAATTGTTGGAGTTAAAATGACACTGAGAGGGGGGGGTGAATCAGTGTCTTAATAGATTTGAGTTTTTTTAAAAATTCAAAAACATAGCTTAGATTTGATCTCAATGTTATTTTGATTAATGCATTCATGAGTTGAATGTAATCATTCATAAACAAAATTGAGAAAAATAATAATCCCAATAGTGTACAGAAACAACAACAACACAGAAGCAGTGAGAACACAAAAGAATAAAGTGACACAAAATTTGCGGAGTGGAAAACCCTCATGGGGTATAAAAACCACTCCCTAAATTCCTTCCAGGCTTAATCTTTTTATCAACTGTTCACAATGCCTTATAGGCTGATTTTTGAGCACCCACTCAAGGAGCACCAACCCCTCGTCTAGAGATAACTATCTCAAGGAGTACCAACCCCTCAAATTATGTTTTGAACAATAATAATAACTCAGAGGATTTCTCTATTTTTAGTTAAGCACATATTTCTCTATTTTCTCATCTACAGAATACCTTAAAGATTCAACAATTGAATCCCTAAAATACCTCATAGAGAAGAAATTTACAATCTCTGCATCTTGTTATTGAAATTTTATTGCAGAGTTTTATCCATATATTTTCATACAGCCAAAGAATGATAATCTTAGAATTACAACAGTAGCAGAAAAGAGTTTTCTACTTCTATTTAAACATCTGCCAGAAAGATAACTATCTTCAGGAGTAACGGAAGAACAACCAACCCAGCTAAGAGCCGTTCTCAACAAATCTATAACATATGAGTTCATTTTACAGCATAGAAAGCACAACTGTCCACCACAGAAAATCATAACCTCCAATGCATGAATGACAATATTCAGTTAGGGAATCATTTGCCACATTCGTAACTGAAATGCAAAGAGCTTTAAAATGGTGAATACAAACCAGTAAGTGCAGTATGAAACACATGAATATCAGACATAATTTGTTGCTGCCACCATTTCCTTCAACCACTGTCGAGCTTCTAGCCAGTGAGGTGCACCAATCATTAGCAGCCATACCATTCATTACAGAAACAATAATGAATTTCATCTTTGCCCTAATCTCTCATTTTCTATTGCTGTAATGTTATGCCGAAGGCAACTTTAACGCCAGACAATCCCCTTAGTTATCACTTTCACTGTGACACATCAGAGTCGGGGAGAAGACATAATGAATGCATCATGTTTCATCGATGGGCTTCCTTAGAGTATTATTCGTTCACTGAGACATAAGGAAACTTCTCACCGAGATGCCCTTTAGTTTCATTCACTATTGATGTGACCAAACGATATCAGAGAGACCTCTTGTAGACTTCATAAAGTTTTGCCGAAAGTCACTTGAATACACATTGTCGCCGTAACATATCGCTCTCGGGGAGACTTCATACATATAAGATTTTGTTTCACTGAAGATCACCCACCATCTTGTGAGTCATTGAGACAGGTCAGAACTTATGCCGACAAAGTATTTTTATGTATTCCATCGGCGAGACCGGAGGTCACTCGCCAAGACCTCACACCGAAAACCCTAGCTCTTACCGAAATGGCTACCTTTATGTTGTCAGTCGGTGTAACAAATCGAACTCGCCAAGACCTTTCTTCGATGCTCATGAGTCATACTGAAATGTTCCTTTTGATTTATGCATCGTCGAGACATATTAATGTCAGGGATACCTCTTGGAGATTACTTTATGTTTGGCCGAAAAAACTTTATCCACTCTGAGTCGCTGAGATAATACCAACTTTTTACTGATATGCAATTTTTCAACGGCGGTCGATGTGACATACCAAATTCGCTGTGACCACATACCGACAGAATAACATATGCTGATAGAGATCACTTTCAGTCACCAAAACACAGAAAGAGGTCTTGCCGACTGCAGCCTATATGTTAAGGTCAATTGACATAACATCAGAAATGTTTTGTCGATAGGCAACACAAACATTTCAAAAAGAATCGGGGAGACCCTACCATTTTCACTCTGATATGTGTAAGCCCGAAAGAGAAACAACCAATACCATTAGACAAATGAGATGTCAGAATCAAGGTAACTGTAATGCCTTTAACAATGTGAGTTCAAAGAATGTAGTCATGTGAAATACACTTGATATGCAAAGAGAACCATCCTGACAAAGAAGCCATTTGTCAAACTCTGTCAGTCAAAGAAATAGCATTCATAACATGAACTTGAAATCTCATCACCATGAATTTGAATCATAACAAATAACTTTCTGTAATAGCCAAGAGACATCAAAGAAGTTCCATAATAAATCATAAGGATCCAAACAGAGACAGATCACTAAAGGGACCCAACTGAAAGAGATTTTGTCATCAAGGACAAACCATAAACACAATTGAGATCCAACAATTGGACCCTAAGGTTTGATGGATCCAAATCAAAAAAAGGTGCTAGAGCAGGATTTGAATTGATTAGCCCCAAAGGTAAGACTTATTTTGCTGCTCACAGACTTTAGTTTCATTGTACCAATAATGTAGCAAAATATGAAGCTTTGGTTCATGGGTTTCTTATGGCACTGAGGAAAAATGTTAAGATTTTGCAAGTCTTTGGGGATTCTGAATTAGTGGTCAAACAAGTTAGAAAGAAATACTCATGTCATGATAGAAGGATGACCAATTATAGGCATAGAGTATGGGACCTTATTGAGGGATTTTATGCCTTCAACATTCAGTTGATACCATGCAATAAGAACCAAACTACGGATTCCCTGGCTTAGGCAACTAGTACCTTGCAGCCTTTGTCCCTCTTTGGATTGGAGAAATTCACTATGGAATTAACTCCAGTACCTTCAATACCTGACAATGTGACTAACTTCCAAGTGTTTGAAGATGATAAGCATATCTTGGACTTCATTACCAACACTAATGTGTTCACCTCTTAGATCATTGATGAGGTTGAACCTCAAGAAGCAGAAATGGACCTAGAAGGGGTCATTAATTTGAAGACTATTACTATCATGAGGGGAATGATGCAGCTAGAGAGGATTTTTGATCTGGATAAGATTAGAGATCAAGAGCAAGATGCTAAGAAGGAATCCATCAATAGCCAATTTGAAGCATACAACATGGGAACTCAAGAGGATATCAAAAATGTTTTTATTGGTAAAGTGTGTACTCCAGAGGAGAGGAAATAATCATTGATGCCTTGCATACATATCAAGATGTGATAGCTTAGAGTTATGAAGACCTGAAGATGTATGACACTTCAATTATTACACATACCATCCCTCTGAAGTCAAGAGCTAGACCTTTCAGGCAGAGACATAGACCAATTAATGCCTTGTTAGAGCTGATCATCCAAAGGGAGGTACAAAAACTGTTGTCAGCACGTATCATATTCCCGGTAAGACATTCAACCAAGGTTGCAAATCTGGTTCCAGTGAGAAAGAAGAATGGAGAGATAAGACTGTGTGTTGATTTTAGGAACCTTAATAGAGCATAAAAAAAAAAAACTATCCAATCCCCTCATTAGATGAAGTGCTTTAGATTGTCAATGGATCTCAAATGATGTCTTTTCTAGATGACTACTTTGGATATAATCAAGTTATGGTACAATATAAAGATAGGCATAAGACAACCTTCACCACAAAGTGGGGCACTTTTTCTTATAGGAGAATGCCCTTCAGATTGATCAATGCTGGAGATACATTCTAGAGAGCCATGGAAATTGCTTTTAAGGAAATCATTGGTAAGTACATAATTATTTATATGGATGATCTAACAATCTTTTCTAAAACACGAGGTGATCATATAGAAAAATTATGCAAGGTATTTCAGAGGTGTAGAGAATTTGGCATCTCTCTTAATCCAAAGAAGTGCATCTTTGGAGTTACTGAAGGAAAATTGTTGGGACACGTTATTTCAGAGAGAGAAATTGATATTGACCCTGAACGAGTGGAAGCCATACTCAAGATTCAGCCACCCGCTAGTAAGAAGGAAATGAAATCATTCTTTGGAAAGATTAACTTTGTAAGGAAGTTCATCATTGGATTTGCTGAGATAGTCAAGCCATTGAATGCAATGTTGAAGCAAGAAGCTAAAGTTGAATGGAGTGCAGAAGAAAAAGAAGCATTTGCAGAAATCAAGAGAGCTATTGCTGAAGCTCCAGTCTTGGTGAGCCCTGATTATGCCAAAACTTTTTATATATACTCATTTGTTTCTGACCACTCCTGTGTTGGAATGTTAACCCAAAAGTATAATCAAGGGAATGAGCATCCCATAGCATTCATGAGTGCACCTCTGAAAGATGAAAAAATAAGGTATTCAAGTGTGGAGAAGTAGGCCTATGCTCTGGTCAAAGACATGAAAAAATTTAGGCACTATATTTTGAGGAACAAGGTCTTTGCAATAGTTCCTGATCCTGCAGTCAAGTTGTTGTTGATGCAAAATGAATTGGGTGAATGGAGGGCTAAGTGGGTAACTATGTTTCAAGCATATGACATTGAGATCCAACCCATGAAGCTGGTGAGAGGACAAGGGTTGACCAAGACGATGGAAAAAATGGGTCCTGACCTCACAGCTGAACATTACCATCTCCAAGATGTATCTCCAGGGGACTGGTATGATGATATCATCTACTATCTTTTGAACCAGCAATGTCTTGAACATCTTAACTCTGTAAAAAGGAGAGCTTTACATTTGAAAAGAAACAATTTTATGATGAAAGGAGCTATTTTGTACAAGAAAAATCATGAGTGTATCTACTTGAGGTGCTTAGGAAAAGCAGAAGATGAAAGGATAATGAAAGAATTTCATGATAGATATGGCACAGGCCATGGATCTGCACCTTCTACTACAAATTAGATTCTGAGGGCTGGTTACTACTGGCCCACATTGTTCAAAGATATACACAATTATGTTAGAACTTGTCATGTATGCCAGACTACAACAAGCAGAGAGAAGTATGTAGCTCTTCCACTTCAACTAGTTATAGAGGTAAAACTATCTGCATCGTGGGGATTGGAATTCATAGGAACAATCAATCCACCTTCTTTTGCGGGCCACAGGTATATCCTTACTATAACTAATTATCTCACTAGGTGGAAAGAGGCTCTTGCATGCAAACAATGTACTTCTGAAGTGGTAATCAATTTCATAGAATCAGGTATTATTAATCGCTTTGGGTGTCCATTGGCTTTAGTTTGTGATAATGGTCCTGCATTTGCATCACTAAAATTTTCTAATTGGGTCTTTGATCATGGCATCATTATCAAGTTTGCATCTAATTATTACCCACAAGGCAATGGCTTGGCTGAGTCTTCTAATAAGAATATTTTACAGTCATTCGTAAACTATTAGAGAAGAATCCCAAGGAATGGCACACTCAACTTAAATTTTCTCTTTGGGTAGACTGTACAAAACATAAAACATCCCTAGGGACCTCCCCTTACCACCTTGTGTATGGTCTAGAACCTGTATTTACTATTCAGTTGAAGATCCCCACTTTGCAATTCATTAATGAATATTATGATGAAGGGGACAAGCGTGAAGCTTGCTTGGAAGAACTTTTACACCTTGAAGAGAGAAGAGATGAAGCCTTATAAATTTTTTCCAAACATTAGGGTGTAGTTAAGAGGTGGTTTGATAAAAGAGCCAAGGTGAAAGCCTTTAGAATCTCTAACTTGGTTCTTTACTGGGATAAGGAACATGACCGTAAAGGGGAGCATGGAAAATTTGAAATTTTTTGGCTCAACCCTTATTAGATTTTAGAGATACTGGGAGATAATTCTTTTTGCTTGAAAACTCTCACTGGAGAGGATATCCCACTTCCTATCAATGGGCAGTACCTGAAGAATTATTTCCAATCTTGAGCTATTCACAACTCTTTCCTTGCACATAGTTAGATTAGGTTTTCTTTCTTGTCTATTGCTTTTGCTTTGGTTAGAGTAGGTCTTTCTTGTTGCTTTATTGTGTTGTCTATTTTTTGCTTTTGGTTAGTGTAGGTTTGCTTTGGTTAGGGTAGGTTGCTTTGTGCTGGGATTTTTCTTTTGGGTTCTTGCTCTCTCTTTGGGGCTTGTTGCATCTACATGGAAATCATTATGTTATCTAGGTTTGTTCTAAATATTTCTTTTACAAACTTCAATCATCCTTCTAGAGTCAGTTGGTGAAGGTCCTTTATTCAGTGTCATATGTATTAAGATAAACCTAGAATGTACTTGGGTCTCATATTTTACACAAATCTTTAAAGCTCCAAGGTTGCATATAGTCCTTATGAAGTCTGGTCAGGTGAAAAATCTTATATTCTACTTCAACGCCACTATGGTCCTCAGACTTGAATGTGAGCTTCATTGATTATGAAGTGAAAGGGAAAGTTTAAAAGGATCTTAAAAGAATATCAAAAGAAAAGGAAAAGGGAATATTGAAAAATCAAAAGAAATTTTCACCTCATCAGGAGTATCCTAGTATCTCTACCAGGGCTATGGATGCCTGGTTAGTAGTAGAGCTATGTTAGGGAGGACCACAATGATAACCTCATTGGGGCTATGGATGCCTGACTGGCAGCGAGGCTCTATCCAGGATGCTTTTGGAGATAGAATCTTTACGTAGTCGGGTTAGACCCAGTTTGGTCCTTGTTGCAACTAAGGAAAGGGAAATGAATGCATGTGCACACACTTCGACCCCGGTACATGAAAGGTTTGCTTTCCTATGATTTCTAAAGCTCTTTTAAATGGATAACCTGATGTAGGGATTGAAACCAAAGATTTTGGGTTCTTGATTCTAGTTTGTCATCAAAATGATCTAGAGCATTTCCCCAGTGGAGTCGCCATTTGTTGTGCAGTTTTTGCACACACACGCCCCACTGAAAGTAGGGACCCTCTCTTTCTTTGGTCTTTGTGGCCTTTTGGTCCTTTGATTTTGGAATTTGATTTCCCACGAACGTGCTTGAATCCTTATTTTTCTCATACAAGTGATTCCCCCAAGTAATTCATTGAAAATCCTAAGCCTGGGGACAATTTTTAGGTTTTCCTCTGATTTCAGGAATTTCCTCCCCAGGTGGAATTCCCCGATTTTCTTGAAAACCCGATGAGGAGGACTTTACACTGTACTTCAAAGATTTCAGTCCTTCATGGAATTCCACGTCCACCAGATTTTTCCAAAATTCCTTTACCTCGTCAAATCCTTGAAATGTATCTTGGGTTGTCTTGTCATTGCATTTATGCTTGATTGTATGATTTTTCTGGCCCATATTTAGTTGATCTTTAAGGGATTTTGTGCTATTGAGTTGATTATCATTTGCTTTGCATCCAATCTAAAGAGTGAATCTTGAGTGCTAAGCGTGATTCAGTGTTTGGATTTGTGAATTGATTGATTTGGTGGTGTTTCCTAGATTTTTTGTCACTTTCTTGGGGGTCAAAGCTTGCTACCACTCGATTGTCATCTCAGATTCTACTTCTTCAATGGTATGTATACACTACTTTTTTTTCGATTGATAAGTGTGAATGGTTTTATGGTGTCTTTGGTGTGCTTTTAGCCTGGATTTGGCATATTTGGGATTGTCCATTTTAAGATAGGGTTTTCCATGGTGTTTTCATGATTTCTTGAAGTGTTGATGGTGAATCCCCTGGTTAATTAGTTGATCTGATAGTGCCAAGTGTTTTCAGATTCCAAATTCGAATTAGGCCCTGCATGTGATATTGATTTAGCTTGGAACAATCTTGGGTTCTTTGAGCTTGTTAGATTGATGAACTAGGTGTATTGGAAATCTCATTTCCCATTTGATTTTAGTTGTTGCTCACTTGTATAGGCTTTGAAAGATCCATTTTTGAGTTAGCAAAACAAGTGAGAAAAATCTAGGTTAAAATGTGTGTTAATAGTGGAAATTTAGGGTTTAGATTTTAGGGCCATCACCATTATCAATCAAATCACCCTTAAGAGAATTGAAAATATGAGTTCAAAGGTGAGTGATTCAGGGCAAACGAGATCCAACACCAAATCCCCAAATTTGTGATCATTCGATCAATTTAGGTGAAATCACGAAAAATGAGAGCTTTTGGGATTTTGAGTCCTTCACATAATTCCTTCACCTTCGGAATTCCCTGAGCTTTTGTCACCCCTTCGTTTTCCTGAGGATGTACAAAAATACGAAAATCATGTTGGCTTCGCTAAATTTTGTCGATGACGGAAATTCTTGAAAACTTGCAAAGCATGAAGAATTGTGAAAATGATTGAGTTAATGTCGCATGATTTTCATATTACATGATTGAAGGTGAATGATTTAAGGATTAATGATGCTATTTATTTATTTAAGATGATGAATTTTGATAATTGTGCTTTAATCGCTAAAATCCCTCTTGCCTAGAAATCCTCGAAATTCCTCCCTGGAAGGGTCGAAATCCCAAACTTTTAAGGAACAATGCTTTATCATGTTTTAAAAGGATTTTAATAATTTTTTGGGCTTATTTGAATAAAAAATATGCTGTTTATGATGGGATAACCCTAATTATAATACTATAATGTAAATTCATTGTGGTCTCTTGATGAATGTAGGCTGAATCAAGTAAGGTAATTGCTAGCAAGGCTAAGAGAAAACAAATGGATCCTCGTGCTAAAGGATCTTCAATCTCAGAAGTAGAAAGAACTAAGTTGGACATAAAGAGAAAGGTTTCTGAGAGGAAGTTGACTTCCATCTAGTTGGAGATCACTGATACAAATGTAGGCAAATGGGATTATGAGGAATTCAAGGTCAGAATGGCAGTGGAGGACCCTCCTTTGTTGGAAAGAAGATTAGTGAGTTCTAGATTGGCTCATGTGGATGGATTTCCTCCCACTGTGCAATGCTATGAATTGGTTTTAGAGTGTTCCAGACACTATGACTAGGGCACACAGAGAGTGATCATTCCATAGGGCAGAGTGTTGGCTAATTTCTCTCCTATTTCAGTGGCACAAACTTTTGACATGCCTAATAGATCCCATGTAGTGAGTTTTGACCTTGATATCGCCAAGAAGTATTATGCGGAAGATACCAACAAGTCTTTATAGGTTATCAATTCTTGGTTAGAGAAACCTAAGCCCCATATTTCAAAATTTCCAAAACAATCATTTAGGGAAAAGTTTAAGTCTGAGCACTGTGATGCAATCACTCTTCTTAGCAGAGTGGTGGGCCTGAAGAGTGCATGGGTATTTGAAATCTAAATGTTCTATATAATAGTGAGAATGGAACAAGACATAGAAAACCATTGTGCAGGTATAATAAGTGACATGATTCATGAACAATTGTGCAATGTACAACATACCAAGAGTTTCACAATGACATCCTAATTGGTCTATGCTTTGGAAAGATTCCATCCTTACAAGGGGATTAGAACTAGAGGTGTATTTGGACATAATGTGATATATTAGGTTTATCCCCAGTTGCATTTGGGTAGTTCCAGCTACAAAAGGGTGAATGATGCATTCACCATGTACATCACGAGATTGCTCCAAGGTGTAGAACATGTAACAATTTCAGATGTTGCTAAGGAGTTGATAAGGAAGTTTGGAGCATGGTTCATACAATTTCCCACCTTTTCCCACATAAGGATAGATGGTTTTCAGAGGGCTCCCTATAGACTACCAAGATACCTAGCTGATCACATTATACTCTTGGAGGTCACCAGGAAAATTTGTGACTTTGATGCCATTGTGAGGAAGGATAAGCATAGGACATGATTTGGTAATGACTTCCCTTTGAGAGTGGGGAGAAATGAGGCTTGTCTCTCTATAATCTCAGCACATTCCTCTGAGGAATAAATGAGTACCTTGGGTTTTTCATTCCACTCAAAAAGGCCTGGATTCAACAAGACAGGTGAAGCACAAAGGAGAGCTAGCAAGGAATTTGGACACAAGGACAATATTGAAGACTATTAGGTCAATTGTCAAGATGAATTTGAGGTCAAGAAGAAAAGGTTCTCAAGGCTACCTGTCAACATGATCAGGCTATATAACATTAAGGCCATCCCTGATCAAATTAATGATGATGGGGATGTGATACAAAACCATGACTATGAGCCAATCAAGTACAAGCCAGTAGGTGAGATTGACTGGTTAGAAGAAGAGAAAACATAGTTGGAACAAATCACTACTCCTATTCTCAAATATAGTAAACTATGGATCAAGCATAAGATTTGGGAATTAGATAGTAAGGGCATGCAATACACTTATGACTTGATGGGATATTTGGAATCCCACTCCACCTTTGAAGAAAATGAAAAAGATCCAAAAGGCAAGGGAAAGGTGGACTTTCCAATCAAAATTAAAATCAAGGGTGCTCAAGTGGAGGAAGAGGTAGAAAAGAAAAGAAAGCCAGTAGCCAAAAAGAGGAAAAATATTTCCAAGGAAGAAGTTTTTTGTAGAGGAGGAACTTGATGAGGAAGAGAAGGAAGATAATCTTGTGTCAAAGAGGAGAAAAGTAACAAGAGCCTCCAAGAAATAGAAGGAGCCTTCCAAGGAAGAAGGTGAAACAAACCCCAAAGTGGTGAATGTGGACAGCTCTGGAGAGAGGACACATGTATATACCAGGAGATCTTGGACCCCTTCTCCTAAGGAGAGTTCACTAAAAGAGAATGTTCCTATAGCCTCCACTGTTATGGAAAAACAAAAGGATACCTCTCCCCTTCCTGAGTCACGTGATGCAGAGCATGAGTCGAAGGAGGCAGATGTTGGTGATCATGAGGATGAAGATGTAGAAGGATTCAAGGAGGGTGAACTCCATAGTGTTGAGGTAGAGATTGAGATCACATATGAAAACTCACCTATTGAGGATGTAGGAGATAAGTCCTCAGACAAAGAAGAAGTACCCACAAAGACCGCTTCACCAAGGTTTGAATAAAAAGAACATGACAAAGAATAGGATAAAAATCTAGGGAAGGATGTGGGAGATCATGGGAAGGAGCACAAAACTAAAGAAGTACATGTGGTAAAAAATTTAGGTGTTGATTCCTCTGCCAAATAATAGGAGGGCATCACTCAAGGTGAGCAATGGTAAGATTCTACCACTCATAGCTAGCTTGACGAGGAGTTAAGGAGTAAGCAAATAGTTTTAGATGATACTCCAAATTGGGATGACCTGCTGGCCAATAGTGGAAAGGGAAAATCAAAGAAGAAGGTCAAGATTATTTCTAGGGTTGGTAGAGATGAGGCCAACAATAAGGTGATCCACATTGCTACCCCTACACCAGATGAAAACAAGGATGAGGTGACTCGCCAAGACTACAGTGTTCAGACAATTAACTTGGGGCCCACCTCCATGATGCAAGAAGTTGAAAATTTCAAGGATCCAATACTACAATCCTAGGAAGGTTGATCAAAGAGGTGCAAACTAAAAAATAATTGAAGAAGGAAAATGAAAGGTTGAAAAGGTATTTGCAAGATCTTATGAAGCCTTTGAAGACTATCAGTTAGGTTAGCTCTTATTCATTTGCAAGAGGTTTCCTACCCGAGGAAACGATCAATGAATTGGAGAGAATGAAGGCCTACACACAGGTCACACTTGATTGGTTGCATGGAGTGGGAACCAGAGGAGATGATGTAATCAAATAAATCTTGTCAACTGGTGGAGATGCCCACAGGTCAGTGGAATGGTTGAAGAATGTGCTAGCCCAAGACAAGGAAGATGTTGATCTACTACTAAAGAAAACCAAAGCCATCATGGAGTACACTGAAGAGAAGCTGGTAAGTGAAGGAATTCTTCCCTCTTCAAAGGTTCTAGAACCTTGGGAATGGTATGAGACCTTACAATTCAGGCAGAGGGTGTTGAAGAAGATCTACAAGCAAGGAAAACAAATACAGGGAACCTTGACAGATATATATATATATAACAAATGCATTTCATTTTTTGATGTCATGACCGACAGAAAGAAGTTTGCACCAAGGCATCTCAGCCTAGAGGAGTTAAGAAAGTCATGGAATGAAGTTTATGCCCTGATTGGTGATGGACCAATGACAGTTCACCACTTGGATGATGCAACCACATATATTGCGGTCATGGAAAAAAACCAAACCCTCAAGGTGGAATGGGATAAAATGATCAAGCAAGGAAGGGAAGATATTAAATCTGTTGAGAGAAAGTTTAAAATATTAATTATTCCACCTTTGGTTGACTTGTAGAGGATTTTCTTGATGGTGTAAGATAAAGTGGGACGAGATAAAGACAAGGGCAAAAGAATTTAATGCAAGGCTTCGTCAAAATTTATGCTTCCCCATTATTCCTTCATCCTTCACATGCATTGGACTGAGCTACATTGGAGAACCCAGGCCAACCTAGATGAGTTCAAGCATTTAATGCAAATATTTTTTTATTCTAGAACTTTCTTGGCCGACCTTGTTTTGGGGCCAATTATTCTTGTAACCCTATTTGGGACAACATAGCATGTAATTTCTATAAATAGGGTATTCTGCCTCATTTGTAAGGGCTAGATGATTAGACTTTCAAGCAAGCTAAGTGATAGAGCAGAAGCTAGTGTTAGTAGGTAGTTTCATTTTGAAGCAAGTGCTGTCACAGAACATTGGAATTGTTGCTATCATTGGATGATTCAAAACAATTGAAGACATTGTGCTTTTGGCGATCTCTCTTATGTTGAATTATCTTGCATGGTTCTTGTTGTTATATATTTTGAAATTGCTTGAGGAACATTGAAATATTTTAGATTTAGAGTTAGATCTAATTTAATGGTGTTTATGGTTTGATACTTGAAGTGTTTGCAGCAATCCCTGGTCCATAATTTTTGCAACTAGCTGATTGTGAGTTGCTTTGCAAAGTTAGGGACCAAATATTTATTATGCTTAGTTCAATTGTGAACTTTTATTCATTTCAATTGCAATAAGGTTGTTTTGGATGAGTTTTCATGGTATGAAAATTATTAATTCCTTAGAATATTGCACTATTTCTGTAAGATTGTAGGTTCATCTGGGTTAAGCAGGAATTAGTTTTGGGGATTGGTCCATTTCAAGTATTTCATCATTTGCATTGTTGATCTTAGGGTAGCTTTAATTTTAGAAATCTTTCTTAAACCCTCATCTTTTCCTATTTCTTTATTATCTGTGTTAGATTTAGGATTTGAAGTATCACCATATTGCAAAATCTGATAAGTTTGAAGATCCAGTGTTTGTTAGTAAGGCCCCTTGTGAATACCAACATTCTCACATTTATCACTGAGTTGTTTATGCATTGTCAAGACCTGCCATTAGAGACCTTGGGGTTATCTCTTGAGGCTTGCTGATAGTGTAGACACTTAAAAATGACCTAGGCTTGCAAGCTCTATTTTTACCACTTTCGTCCTAGCATAATTATGACATTTAATTATGTCTTTGGTCCACATTCAACTATTTATTTATTTAATATGTCACTAACTATCATAATTAAATGAATGAATTAATTAATTTAATTATTAGTCTTATCTGCTAAATTAAATAATTAAATTTAATTATTTAATTACCAAAATTGATATTCCTCTCATTTTAAATAAATGAAATTATTTAAAATGTCATCACAGTCTTAACTGTCAGTTCATTTTAGTAAATAATCTAAAAATTGATTATTTATTATTTCACAAAATCCATATTTTGAATTAATTTAATTCAAAAGGGTAACTTTCCTTCAAAAATCAAGTAATTGGGTAGATTCTTGATTTTTTCCAAATCTGATCTTCAATTCAGTCTTTATCTTCTTCATTTTCGAAAATCTTTATTTTTAAATTAATTTCCTCATTTATCCTCCACCGTTGATTCGATTCTCTTAGATGGCATCTCGACTGCTCGATTAATGAATTTTCCCTAACCCTGATTAGGGATTATCAGATTTAATCTGGGCCTTTAATTTTAGGTCTCCGTCAAAAGTCAATCTCATCCGTCCATTCAAAATGGCATTTTCTATAAAATGCCATTTTCCTCTCATTTTTTGATTACACAGACACATTACACACTTACACACTGACATACTTAGATGTTTTTCATAGCAATTGTAGCATTTATTGTCTTTATTTGATTAAGTCTTAGGATGTTTAGGCATTGTCAATCATAGTCATAGGCATAGACATTTGTTCAAATCCTTCAAAGCTTGGTGTAGGACTTAGACTTGTATTTCCATATTGCTCACACATCGAATATGAGGGCAACACATTAGCCAACAAGCTAGAAGGTGTTACAAAAGTGAATGATGAAGGTATCGGTGATTAACAGGTATAATCATTCTTTATTTTAGCTTTCATTGTATTTTGTAATCTCTTTGGGTTTATTGTCTTCATTGATTTGCTAACCTTTAATCTAATCCTATAATTAACCCTTAGTTACATTGGTGAACCCGACTCTGTTTTCTGTTATTTTTTTTGTACGATTTTGTGTGTTTTCTATTGTTTTTGCAGGTACAGGTACAGAGTGACGTAGTATTTTTTTATCATGATGCATCTAATGCGTCACGACGCATTCACAGACCCAAACGCTACAATCACTCTATCGCAACACAATAGAAGTCTAGAAAGCCGCATTTGTAATCCCGTGCCGCATTCGACACACATAGTGACGTAATCGCTCTGTCGTGACACATTCGACTGGTAACATTTTCTGTTGATTTTCTTTCGATTTTTTTTTCTTTTTACTATTTTCTGTGTTCTTTTTATTCTGGTTATTTTCTGCATTCTACCTAGCATAGGTTTTGTGTTACTAATCAGGATTTGTAGCATTTGGCGGTTACTTTTCAAGGGTCAAAGGCAAACATTCAAACTACTAATGTGTGGTCTTGCAGGTTCGAATGTCGAAGACTAAACATCAAAACAATGTGCTTATCTTTTTCTTAGTATAATACACATTTCCTTTTAGTGCAATTAAAATGAACTTGTGTTTCTACTATGTCTGAGTGTGTTTGCAAAATGGTAGGTGAGTATGCTCTCACCTTGTGAAAACTCGGTGATCAAAAAACCAGACCCGTTTTTATTTGTTTTTACCCTCACGATTTAGTAATTGAAGTATCCTCTCCCCTTGCACTTTCGAGTGATCCTGGGTGTAAGAGAAACAGTTACTAACTCTAGAACTTGGGCTTGTTCTGGTGGGAAAAAGTACTCACCCAAGATGACTTAGACTAGTAGCACCCTGACACCGAGGGACTTCCAGTTGGTATACAAAAGTGTATTCTTGGGGAAAGCCCAAGAATCATGTGTGTAGTTCTAACAAGATGGATCCGAAAGGGGACTCTCGCCGCATGGATCATGCCCTATGAACGGAATGCCCGTATTAAACACCTCTTGTCTTAGTATCCAACCGTTCTATTGGCCGTTGCTTGATATAGTGTAGGGTACAGTGTCATGCCGAAGACACTCACTACTGATCCCCTTGAGTAGAGATAGCAATTCTTGGGAAGTCATTACCCAAATAATCTAAATTTGGTGTGCTCGAATGACATTAATGAGCCGTGGAGGGGAGCCAATTGCACCAAAATTCTAAGCTATCTACTCTCAAGAAGGAAAGGTGTTTATCACCAATCCGAGGTATATCAGTGAGCTTTATCAAGTATACAAACCCTTGGCCTCTTGGCCCTTTAGGATTGTACTTGTCTTATGTGCGATTTCTTACATTCAAAACACTGTGCTTGTCAAGTGCTTTATGGATTCATCACATTTATAGTTTTGAACAAAACATTCAACATCAAACAAATCAAATTTGCCATCAAAACGACAAGACACTCAATTTTCACAAATTGTGTCACATCCGTTGAACCGCATTCGAGTTTCTGAAACACAAACGCTTTGTTAAACCGCATTTGACATCTAAAACGCTGCATTTTCATGCGTCGCGACACATCTGAGCCTTACAGAGTTGCATCTGCCAAACTAAGTCACATTTGTCAGTTCCCGAGCCACATTCGCTCAAACTGAGCCGCATTTGCAAAACCGTGACACATTCGTGGCTTCAAATGATGCATTTTCTTGTCACAAGTAAAATGTCACACAAAGTCAAATATGAAGTTTACACCTTGTCAAACATTTGTAAACATTGTTTCCAAAAGGATTTTGTCAAAAACCAATTTTGAAATTGCTCAATTTTTTGACCATTAGTTGAATTCTTCACCATAGGTTTCACCCTTGATTTTTTTAGGTGCATACATTAGGCAATGGTTTTTCCCTAGGTTTCAAATATTGCATACTTTAGATTAGGAAAATCTGAGCGCAATTTGCAACGTCATTGCTTTCGAAACTAGGTTCTCTTGGACTAAGTTATCAATCCATTTGTCAGTCATTGTCCCTTTTGTGAGATTTTCCAACTCAACAGTCTAGTTAGGAAAAATCACTAGTCATTTAGACCTTGTCATCTTGTCCTTTTCAACAAAGTCCTTTAGTAACCAAAATCGAAACAAAGATTGAGCTTAGAAGTGCTTCAGTACCCTTGTCTTAAATTGTATTATAAGTCTAGTGATTGCATATTTTATTCCCAAAAATCCAAAAACATTGGTCATCCTAGTCGTCATTTTGAACTTAGACCTTCCATAGTGTCATCCTTGCATCTAGTTGTCATTTTCATTTGAGCAATATCAATTTATGGTGGAAACTAGACTCCAAAAACAACAACAAAAAATGGAAAAATTTCAACAAGATCCCACTTCCACTGTCAATAATCCCACATATAACCCAAATTGGACTTTCGATGATCCATTTGGAAATACAAACAATCAACCTCTCACAACAATACCTTCCTCATCAAATAGTCCATTTGAACCATTCTTACATAAGGATGAATACAGTCAAATATTTGAGGAAAACATAGAGGTAGTAGCACAAGATCCAGAGGCCTCTCAATTCGTCAAACAAATGGTCCTATACGATAGAGATAGATACTTAGCCATACTCTTAAGTCAAGGAGCTAAGTTACCACATGGATTCGACATCAACACGTTGAGACCAACATCTTCAGACCCTAATGACAACAACGCACATAACATGTCACATAGTGGTCAGCCTCCAAACACTATGAGCAATACTTTCTTTGCACTACAACAACAATGCATGCTACCTCTCACATCCCAAACACCTCCAATATGATAAATGCTACATCCATTGGAGGATCACAATCTGCCACAATGCCCACAACATTCACAACACTGTCACAATCAGCTGGAACCACCTTTGGCTCCTCGACAACATGGGCAAGTTATTCAAACCCTCTCTATACCACGACAGTAAATGCCACGGGGGCATCATCAAGTCACAACAATCCCCCTTGATAGCGACATCTACTACCATGAGCACACCTTCGACATATCCGCTCAGTGGTATTTCACAAAATCCTTTGGGAGGAGGAAAAAGACGTATCTTTATCCAAGGACAACAACAAAACGTTAACACGACAACACAGTCACATGTCGTTGCCTCCCAAGGTACAAATACAAACATTCCCCTTGTGCAAACACAACAATTTGCACAAGGTGGCCAAATAACACAACCCATGGCATCATTAACACATCACAATGTTCATGGTCACCATATTCCCCAAGTAACGACACAAATGGCTGAGGGACACATCCCAACCTACTCATCTCACGTTCATACTCACCAACATACACCTAATCCAATTTTTCAACACCAACAACATGCCAATCCGAACACATCATACATGTCACAACAATCCATATCGCCACAATACACCAATATTCACACACAACAAATGAGGACCTATGGTGTACCAAGCAATACAACACACAGGACCACAAATGACCCTGTTATGGATGCCTTCCAAACAAGATTGATGGGTTTAGAGAAAACTATCCAAAACATATACATATCAGGCAAGAAATTGGAAATATCATATGACCTAAATGTATACCCATTCGACATGAGCTTATACATGCCTCCATTTCCTTCGGGATATGTGTCACCCAATTTCACAAAATAAAGAGGCAAGACAAACCCCATTGAACATGTTCACGAATTTGCAACCAACTGTATGGACGTCGCCTATGAACAAACATACTTGATGAGACTTTTTTCTAAAAGTCTGGCAGGTCCTGCCCTTGAATGGTTTTCCACTCAAAAGGATATCCAAACATGGAATGAGCTTAAACAAAAATTCATAAAAAATTATGCGTACAACATTGACATGGACACCTCTATCACTAGCTTGTGCAATCTCACATAGGAGGATGCTGGTGAGACATTCATCCCATTCTTTCAAAAATGGAGAAGTCTAGCTAGTCGGTGTCACATTGACATACCTGAAAGGGAAAAGGTTGACATGTTCGTGCAAACACTTCTGGGGCCCCTAAAATATGCATTGCAAGTACATTATTGCACAAACTTCACAGACTTAGTCAAAAAAGGGGTCTAGATTGAGAAAGCCCTTATCGTAAAGGGAGAACTAAGGTACGGTCCCAAAAACACAAATGCGAATCCACCCGCCGACAAAAATAAATTTTGGGTTAAAAATAAACTCGTTACAAATGACGGTGTTGTTGACGCCAAGACTGCAAACATTGTGGGTCCTGTACTAGCCCTAAAAGGGGTGCAACAGCAAAACAAACCAACAACGACATCGACACCCCCTACCAATGTCCTTTCAAACACCTAGAACAGTCAAAATAATCAAGGACAATACCGTTAGATTAGACAATTTCCTCGAGGTCGCACATACACTTCTTTGGGTGAACCCATTGAAGAAATCCTTAAGAAATTTCTCCAGAATGGGGTCATCACACTTGAAGAACCCAAACCATATGACCCAGGAAAATTCAAACCTGCATGGTGGAACGATAATGCATTTTACGAGTACCATCGGGCAAAAGGACATAAAACCTCTAACTATCGACAATTGAAAAATCTAGTACAAGATCTTATCAAAAGCCGTATCATTGAAGTAGGTGGATCACAATTCGCCTCCAATTCAGATCATACTATCCATAAGAATCCACTGCAGGACCATGGTTCTCATAATGCTTCTACTTTAGGTCCACAGATGAACAATAATCAAGCTAACTTTTCCTGAGCCAAGTACGACTATTCTGGTGGGCCAATTATAAATAATGTTTGAACTGACGATGAATACATCAATACCATTACAGTCAAGAGAGCACCTCAGTGTAATGCTACAACTCGAAGTAGCAAGGTCATGATAGCCAGTCCACCTCCCGCTAGACAACCCAAAATCACCATACCAGGCCCATCTACTAAACAGTCAAAACCTGTCCTGACCACAAAGTAGTGGCAACCCAAAAGTCAGTTCAATCTTATCGACCAGCTAGGCAAGACTCCTCTGCAAATCTCTATACTTGAGTTGCTTCGTATCTCTCCCGCGCACAAAGATATACTGGATAAAACCTTACAAGAGTCGTCAGTCCCCAAGGACATTGATGTCAATTAGTTTGAGACCATGGTGGGATACCTCACTACGCCTCACCATGTCACCTTCTCGAATCAAGACTACTCATCACCTAAAACCAACCACAATGATGCATTGCACATAGAAACTTTTGTTCACAAACACAAAGTTAGACAGGTTTTAGTAGATGGCAGAGCAGGATTGAACATATGCTCCCTAAAACTGGTTAAGGCTCTAGGATTCTCTGATGCATGCATGGACCCGAAAAAGAGTATAGTGATCAAAGCATATGATGATGAAGAACGCTCTTCACGTGGAATTATCTCTCTCCCTATCAGAGTGGGACCAATCATTATGGACACAACCTGCCAGGTCCTAGATTTGGAATTACTGTATAACATCTTGCTTGGCCATCCGTGGATTCATGCCTTAAAATCTGTTTCGTCCACATATCACCAATGCCTAAAGTTTCCATTTGACGGCACGTAAATAACCATATATGGAGACCCCGACCCTTTCCAATATTGTACCGACCTAAGGGGTATTTCTAAAAACTGGGTGCCTATTAACCGAGAAGCGCTTGGCTCCTCATCATCTAAATACATTGACCCATCCGCACTCACATCATCTTCCACATCCAATCCATCCACATCTTCCACCATACCACCACCTTCCGCAAACCCTAAGGCTGAATCCACCATCAAGATCCAGGACCTCGGAGGTGGGGAATTCAAACTACACATAGTATACAACATAACAACAATACCCAAGTCTCCAAAGGTCTATGGTCGGCCATGTTTCAGAATGGAACCCCAAGTAATTTTTAAAGTTCCATCAAAAATAGTTTTCATCAAATGGGGAGACATGAGTAATGAGGACCTTGCTGATATCACAGGATGGATCTATAAGGATACTGTCACACTACCCCCATTACCAGTTAAGATATATGGAAAAGGATATGACATGATGAAAGCTAAGGGCTACAATGGTACTAGTGGCCTAGGCAAAAATAAAGCTGGCCGAAGAGAGCCTATAGAACCTTTCCAAATACCAAAGTATCTTGGATTAGGGTTTGGATCGCCCGCTAATGACGATCGATGTACCATTGTAATTTTGAGTGAGCGAGTACATGCTTCAGAAAGTGTCGAGACCACTAAGGAAACCCTCACCGAAACTGACTCCCAAGAGTGGGAATTTGGCTTAGAATGATCCTTAAGTGACTGTTGCCTCGATGATTTGTTTGTCGAAACAGGGGAACTGACCTCTGAACAAAGATTTTGGAAAACATTTAAAATTGATCAGGCACCCAATAGTCAAAGTCCCATTACCACTCCCCATGACATACAAGACCCACCATCTGAATCCCTTCAGTCCAATCCATCTAAAGTACTAGACGACACTGAAAACCAAGACTCTAAGGCCTTCACCCCTTATTTTGACAATGAATATGACACTAGTGAAGGGGAATATTGGATAGAGTCTGATGTGGAGTTGGATGATGATAATCTCATCTACCATATCACTGAATCCGTCTGCATGCTTTCTGCATCCTCACCTCAATTCACCAACACTGATGATGGCATTTCCTTAGTTTATCCTCAGCTAGTCGATTGGGACCAACAAGGCCTGCCAGCCCTAGATACATTTTAGAATGATGAGGTAATTGCAGAGTTTATGGGATTACATGAGGGCATACCCAGTGGTGATCACAAGGTAGGATTCACCATTGATTTAGATTGCATGGCATACTTTGGTGAGACTGCTCCATCCTCTAGTCGCATAAGTAAAAATAAAAATAAAATAAAAAATGAAACATCTCTAGGTGAAAACCGAAAGGCACCTTTTGACGATAAAATAGTAAAAGCAAAGGACATATCTATGGGTGAAAACCTCTCTGAGGTGCCCAAAGATGGAGGACTAGACTTTCTTCTCATGCAACAAGAGAAATCAGCTATGCTTATCGAAGAAACAATAGAACACAACATAGCAACTGCAGAAGATCACAAGATGGTCCTATTTGCTGCATAACTGACTGAAGAAGAGAGGCCAAAATTTCATAAATTATTTGCAGAACGTAAGATCAACTTCGCATGGTCCTATGCTGACATGCCTGGATTAGACCCAGAACTGGTTCTGCACCATCTGCCACTATTGCCTAATGCCAAACCAGTCAAGCAGAAGTTACGCAAAATGCACCATCAATTTGTTCTATTGGTCAAGGCCGAATTGAAGAAACTTCTAGACGCCAGATTCATACGGTCTATTGATTATTCTAAATGGATTTCTAACCTGGTGCCAGTAACAAAACCAAATGGGTTGATCCGCGTCTATACGAATTTTAGAGACCTAAATAAGGAATTCCCAAAGGATGACTTTCCTTTACCGAATATTGATATTATAGTTGACCTCACAGTAGGATATGAGATGTTGTCCCTCATGGATGGTTTCTCCAGCTATAATCATATTCACATTGCCCCCGAAGACCAACACAAAACAATATTTACTTGCCCATGGGGTACATATTGTTGGAATGTCATGCCATTCGGTCTCAAAAATGCAGGCGCCACATATCAAAGGGCTATGACCACAATCTTCCATGACATGATGCATAAAATAATGGAAGATTATGTAGATGACCTATTGGCCAAATCAGTAACTAGGAAAGATCATCTCAGGGTTTTAGACACAATTTTCAAGAGACTGGAAGAATACAAAGTTTAGGTAAATCCTAAGAAATGTGTCTTCGGTGTCACATCGGGAAAACTCTTGGGATACATAGTTTCTAGAAGAGGCATTGAGGTTGATCCAGTGAAAGTCAAAGCCATCATAGACATGCCTCCACCCAGAGGAATCAATGAACTCAGAACTCTGTAAGGCAGGGTACAATCTATTCGGTGCTTCATAGCCCAATTGGCTGACAACTGTCACCCATTCCAATATTTGTTGTGCAAGGGTATCCCCTTTGTGTGGATAGATAAATGTCAAGAATCCTTTTAGCAAATCAAAGATTACCTACTTTCAATGCCAGTCCTCATGCCTCCCATTCACGAAAAGCCATTGATTCTATACATCTCGACAACTAATTCAGCTTTGGGGGCATTACTAGCACATAACGACCAAGAAGAAAAATAAAGAGCTATATATTACATTAGTTGGACATTGGTCGGGTATGAACTAAACTACACACCAATTGAACAAGCTTTCCTAGCTATGGTATTTGTAGCATAGAAGCTAACACATTATATGTTAAGCCATTAGACACAACTAGTAGCAAAGATCGACCCCCTAAAATATTTGCTAAGTCGGGCAACATTAACAGGACATTTGGAAAAATGGGTCATGATTCTGAGTGAATATGACATTTAATATATAGAAAGAAAGGCAATAAAAGGACAAGTCATAGCGGACCAGCTGGCGGACGCACCTTTGCAAAGTGATCACCCGTTAGTGGTAGATTTTCTGGATGAGTCGATATTCCATACGGAACCTAAGGCACCTTGGCGATTCTACTTTGACGGATCACACAAAAATCATGGCTCAGGGGCAGGAATCTTGTTCATCACCCCTCAAGGAGACTCCATTCCTAAGTCTTTCCGCATTGCCTTCCCATGCACAAACAATGTGGCAGAATATGAGGCATTAGTTACATGACTAAGGATGGCAATAAAGTGTAAAATTAGAGCATTACATGTCTATGGGAATTCTCAGCTAGTCATCAATTAGGTTAATGATGACTATGACACAAAAGATGAGAAGTTGATGCCCTACAAATGAATGGTCGATAGTTTCCACACATAATTTTAGATGGTAACTTTTGAACAAGTTATGAGAACATAGAACAAAGCGGCGGATGCCATGGCTACAATAGGCTCTCTCCTTGACATACCAAGCAATTTGCCTCAGCTGGAATTCCTAATAGAGCAATTGCTGGTCCCTTTCTATGACATTCCAGAGTTAGAAATGGTCAGCGAACTTGTTGGTCCCGACTCTCCCTGGTACCAGGATATTTATGAATATCTTAAGTCTCAAACCCTTCCACCGAACCTGTCCAATAACCAGAGGAAGTCCTTCATCCAAAAATATGCAAGGTATGCCATTGTCAGTGACATCCTTTATTGTCGTAGCTTTGACGACACCCTCCTTAGATGTCTCCACACCAATGAAGCACGTACAACCTTACGTGAAGTACATGATGGTATATGCGGGTCTCATTCGAATGGTCCTAATCTAGCCAAGAAAGTAACGAGACTTGGGTATTATTGGCTGACTGTTGAAAAGGATACAATAGAATATGTCTAGAATTGTCGCAAATTCCAGATTCATAATGATTTGATCCATGCTCCAGCACAGGAACTTCGGCCGATCACCTCTCCTTGGCCCTTCACTCAATGGGGGCTCGACCTCGTGGGTAAGATTCATCCGACCTTGTCAAATGGCCACAAATTCATAATCACCGCCACTAAGTATTTCATGAAGTGGATTGAAGCCATCCCTCTGACATACATAACCGGCAAGAAAATATCCAAGTTCATTCTTAACTACATCATTTTCTGGTATGGCCTTCCGCAATCCATCATCACTGAAAACAAACGTCCATTTAAAAACCAAGACGTTCGTGAGTTATGTGAGCGATTTCACATCAAACATCATTTTTCATCTCCGTATTACCCACAAGGAAATGGTCAAGCTGAGGCATCAAATAAAACCATTGTTAAAATCCTCAAAAAGACTGTCAATGACGCTGGCCGTGACTGGCACATACAACTCAACCCTGCTCTATGGGCCTGCCACACTAGCCTTCGTACGCCTACAGGAGCCACTCCATTTTCCCTGGTCTTTGGTGCTGAGGCCATCTTGTCCATTGAGGTTGAAATTCCTTCATTACGAGTCTCCCTGAAGGGTTTAACTGATGACGAGGAGTACAGACAATTGTGCCTGCATGAGCTAGAGATGCTAGAGGAAAGAAGGCAAAATTCCCTAAACCATCTACCAGCATATCAGAACCGTCTCTGTCGCAGTTACAATAAGAAGGTTATGGTCAGGAAGTTTGACAATGGTGACCTAGTTCTCATGCAGAACCCTAAGAACCAGGCTGACAGAGAAAAGCTGGGAAAGTTTGAACCAAACTGGTTGGGTCCCTACATCATCGTATCTTCTTTTGGTTTTGGAGCCTATCAGCTAGCAACTCCAGATGGGGAACAATTAACAGAGCCTATCAATAGTTTACATCTTCGAAGGTTCTACGCATAACATCAGGAGATGGAGCTGAAAATCATAAAATACAAAAAAAATGAAAAAGGATAAAAATCATTGCCTTGATGAAAACCTGGCAAACAGGCGTGGTGACACCAAAAAAATAAAAAAAGTCAAGAAAAAAGTAAAGAGAAAAATGCTTCATCCAACAATGAAAACCTAGCAAACAGGCACTTTGGATAAGTACCATGGTGAAAACCTGGCAAACAGGCACCATGCGTAATCAATCATTGCTCTACCATCTACTGTCACTTTGTCTACCTTGGCCTAGGACGAAAGGCATCTCCTGCCATTATCACGTAAATTTCTATGACATTATACCCTTCCTTTCATGGTTGATAATAGTTGATATCAAGTCCTCTATACTGTCCATCTGGTACACCGACAACATCCCCTTCATGTCCCTTAAAATTGGCTAAGTATTGGACCTGACTGAGGGCAAAATTGTTATCATGTAACTGCAGTGGATGTCACACATGGTTTTGACAATTGGCAAAAAGTCCTGAAAAAAGACAAAAACATCACAAAAAGTCCTGAAAAAACACCAAAAACATCAAAAAAAGTCTTGAAAAAAAACAAAAACATCGCAAAAAGTCCTAAAAAAAGACCGAAAACATCGCAAAATGTCCTGAAGAAAGACCTAAAAAACCGAAAAATGTCTAGAAGAAAACCACAACAAAACATCAAACTGCTTGAAGAGCACAAACACAAAGTCATCTCTTTTCAAAGTCTATCATGTCAATCAGTCAAGTCTTTGTCATCCGTCTGAACTACGTTGTCTCTGCGCATTTGCTACGTAGGCAAGATTCATATTTGAGTCCCAGAGACATTAAGTCAGTCCCTTTAGGTTTGTCAAAATAAAATCATGGCGCAATATTTGGTCATCAAGACAAGGTCATCGGTCGTGTTGAACTACGAGGTCTCTAAGTGTATGACATAGGAAAGGCCATTTGTCGCTGAGCCCCCGAGGCTGCACTAGGTCAGTCCATTAGGGTTCATGGCACTACACTGGCACACACGTCAAAAGTCTACAAGTCAAGGAAAATCACTAAAACGAAGTATGACAATCACTTATTCAAACATGACAATCACATCAGCATGTCAAAGATATCGACATATAGTCAACACAAGTCAAACTTTGGTCAAACTCGGTCAAAACAAGTCAAAATTGTCATAACCTGTCAAACTGTCAACTCTTGGTTAGCCTTCAGATGTGTCCTTTTGAAAGATAACCTCTTTCATTCATGCCTTAGGATGTGTCCTTCCTAGGCATCGTCATTGTCATTCGACATTTTGAGGTATCCTCCTGACATCTAAGGATCACTCCTCTTGACATTAGTATTCTTCAGATGTGTCCTTCTGAAGAACAAACTCTGTCATTTATGCCTTAGGATGTGTCCTTCCTAGGCATCGTCATCATTTCAGGGGACCCCTTTCGACTTTTAGGGATCAAATCCTCTCGACATCAACATTATTCAGGATGTTTCCTTCCCGAATTCGACAATTTTTGACATTTGTCATCTAGGCATCATCAAAACTGTGACACTCTGGCATCTCATCATCATCAAACCTGACATCTTCACATCAGAACAATGGATATCCAGACACACTTGGCAAACACTTGGCACTTGTCTTTTGGCTTTCATCATGCTACTAGTTTTTCAGCGAGATTTAGAAAAGCAGCGACGTATCATGATTGTCTTATCTTGTCTTTTGGAAATCATGTTACTAGTTTTTCAGCGAGGTCCTGACAACAGGATTTAGAAAAGCAGCGACGTATCATGATTTTCCTCGGATTTTTGTTATCATGTTACTAGTTTTTCAGCGAGATCCCAACAATAGGATTTAGAAAATCAACGACGTATCATGACGTTGACACACATGTTACTAGTTTCTCAACGATGTCCTTATTAAGGGATTTAGAAAAACAACGACGTAGCATGATAATGGCTCTATTTTGTATTTTTACAATCATGTTGCTAGTTTCTCATGTCTTCGAAACAAGATTTAGAGAAGCAATGATGTTTCATGACTTGCCCCTTTTGTCTTTTCTGCTTGTGGTTGGTTATGAAAAAAAGACTGGGGCAACTGTGCTCTTAGTATAAGTCATGATCATCCTTGTCTGTGACTACTTGTCTTATGTGATGGTATGACCTTGCACACCTTGATCTATGTCATATCATGGTGTTTGTTGGCCATTACAATAATCTACCCAATGATGATTAAGAGCAATAATAATTAAAGTCCTATGCTAAAGTTTTGAAGGATTTGGGCTAGGAACTAACATGCATCTCCTTTTGTCTTGTCATATTCTCTCACTCATCTCATATAGGCATTGCATCCATATCATCATCCATATCTTTGGCACTAACATTTCTTTGTCTCTTCATATTCTAGTCTTCTCATTAATTTCGAGAGCACACTCGTGTTCTTGGAACCTATCTGTCCTCTCGAGGGGGCATACCGCAACCCTCATCGTCATTCTTCCTCATCTTATTTTGCACTGGGGCATATTTTTGACTTATTTTCTTTGTCACAATGCGACATGCTACATTATGACAAAGAGGGGCAGAATGTAGACACTTAAAAATGACCTTTGTCCTAGCATAATTATGACATTTAATTATTTCTTTGGTCCACATTCGACTATTGATTAAATAATTCATACATATTTGATTAATTCATGTCCTTTTATTCTTCATGATTATTAAATAAATAAATTTTATTTATTTATTAAATACATCATTAATTATCTAAGTCTTCCCCTAATTAAATAAATTTCTAAATTTATTTAATTACCCTTCTTCAGTCATTTCTTCCTGATTATTATATAAATAAGTTTTATTTATTTATTTAATATGTCATAACTATCATAATTAAATGAATGAATGAATTAATTTAATTATTAGTCTTATCTGCTAAATTAAATAATTAAATTTAATTATTTAATTACCAAAATTGATATTCCTCTCATTTTAAATAAATGAAATTATTTAAAATGTCATCACAGTCTTAACTGGTTCATTTTAGTAAATAATCTAAAAATTGATTATTTATTATTTCAAAAATCCATATTTTGAATTAATTTAATTCAAAAGGGTAACTTTCCTTCAAAAATCAAGTAATCAGGCAGATTCTTGATTTTTTCCAAATCTGATCTTTAGTTCAGTCTTTATCTTCTTCATTTTTGAAAATCTTTATTTTTGAATTAATTTCCTCATTTATCCTCCACCGCCGATTCGATTCTCTTAGATGGCATCTCGACTGCTCGATTAATGACTTTGCCGTAACCCTGATTAGGGATTATCAGATTTAATTTGGGCCTCTAATTTTAGGTCTCCGTCAAAAGTCAATCTCATCCATCCATTCAAAATGGCATTATCTATAAAATGCCATTTTCCTCTCATTTTTCGATTACACAGACACATTACACACTTACACATTGACATACTTAGATGTTTTTGATAGAAATTGTAGCATTTATTATCTTTATTTGATTAAGTCTTAGCATGTTTAGGCATTGTCAATCATAGTCATAGGCATAGACATTTGTTCAAATCCTTCAAAGCTTGGTGTAGGACTTAGACTTGTATTTCCAGATTGCTCGCATGTCGAATCTGAGGGCAACACATCAGCTAGCAAGCTAGAAGGTGTTACAAAAGTGAATCATGGAGGTATCGACGATTAACAGGTATAATCATTCTATATTTTAGCTTTCATTGTATTTTGTAATCTCTTTGGGTTTATTGTCTTCATTGATTTGCTAACCTTTAATCTAATCCTAAAATTAACCCTTAGTTACAGATAGAGATTTACCTTTGAAGAGAGGTAGGATACTTGTATCTTGTCTGAGATGTTGTTGTGCAGAAAACACCATTAATAGTACCAAGGCAAGTTAGGACCTACAACATCACAAACAAGTTCTGATTTCGAGATATGAAATTCCAGTATAAGTAGTTGCTCCATGAGGAATTCATATTTGGGAATGTTTTGGGGAATTTCAAGGAGTGAACCTATTGTTTCCATAGCATTAGCTACTCTATTGTTTATTCTAGGAACCTATTCAAAGGTGATGATGAAAAAGTACTACTTGAAACTATCCACCATTATTTTATATGGCATTATCTTGTCATCCTTCATTTGGTATTTATCATTTACTTTCCTTATTACCAGTTGGGAGTCTCCATAGACCTATAGTTCCTTTATCGTCCATTCTATGGCCAACTTCAATTCAATGATGAGCGCTTCATATTCAAAAATTTTGTTGGTACATTGAAAGGAAATCATGTAAGACTTGGGTATACTATCTCCCTAAGGTGTGAGAAATAAGATACCAGCCCCTGAGTCATGTTGAGTGTGAGACTTGTCAAAGTACAAGGTCCCACGACTTGATTGATTGGTTAGAAGTATGCTTTCATTAGGAAATTTTGACACTAGAGGCTAATGATCCTCCATAGGTGCATCTACTAACCGATATGGTATTACTTGTCACTTTATGTCTTTCTTGTCAATGTATTCTATATCAAATTCACTAAGTATCATTACCCACTTAGCGATCCTCCCTATTAGAGTTGTCTTTGCCAATAGATACTTTAAGGGATCAACTTTACTTGCCTATTTAATATATAGTGTCTTAGCTTCTATGTTCCAAATATGACAGATAGACACACTCTTTCTATGGGTGAATAGTTTAATTCATATCCTACTAGTGGTTGATTGATATAGTATACTACTCTTTCCTTGTTTTGATCATCTAGTTGTCCTAATAGAGCTCCTAATGTTGCTGGTGTTGTAGATACATACAAGATCATTTACTCTCTTGAATTGGAGGAATTAGCACTAGAGGAGTGAGTAAATAATCCTTGACCTGTTTGAAAGCCTAATCACTGTATACACCAAAAATCGGTCAAGACATTTAATTAATTAAATACTAGTTATTTAATTAATATTTCAACTACTTATAAATAAATTCTCAATTTATTTATATAGTTCATATCTTCTAATTCTCCAAATCTAAAATCACATTACTCTAATTTAACTAAATAAATAAATTTCTAAAGTTTGTTTTATTTAATTAATTCTCACTAATCCCAAATTTGGAATTCAAGCACATGTCTACAACTTTTCATGCCACCTCACCAAGGTCACATGAAATTAAATAATTCTAATTTTTAATTAGAATTATTTTCAACAAATTTTCAAACACATGGCTTATTCCTCACACACTTCTTCAACAAAATTTCAAACACATGGTATTTTCCTCACAAACTTGATTCCTCTATCAATTTTGCATGTTGTATTTGGTCAAGGGATTCCTTCATCCATTTGGCATGTTTTCTTTGGTCAAGGGAGCATTCTTCTTGATTCTCTCCATCTCCACCGTTCATCCCTCTTGTTTGAATCTGGACCGTCGATCGCTGCCACATCACAAGATGCTTGGAAAAGCCTATAAATATAACCCTTTTCCCTAGTATTTTGCATCCCACATTCAAGTAGAGTTATCATGCAGGAATAGATTTGGAGCATTGGAGCATTTGGAGTCTATAGTTAAAATCATGTTTTTCTTTATAGTTAGCATTGTAGAATCATGTTTAGCTTTATAGTTAGCATTCTAGAATCATGTTTTTCTTTATATTTGTATTTTAAATCATGTTTTTCTTTATAGTTTCATTTTAGATTATCATATCACTAATCATTTGAGCATATACAAAATCATTTTAACTTCTTATCACAACATTTGTATCACATAGTTTAGTAACATTATCCATTCATCATAATCTCCATTATCATAGCATCATAGCTTTCATTACATAGTTTCATGTAGGAACTTAGTTTTCTTGCATTTGAATAGAATCTCATCTCTCAAGTTGTCATTTTAACAACCATAGTGCACATACAAAATCTAAGAGCCAAATGGTTTAATAAATCCTTGAGATTAGAGAACAATGGAACGTTTTTAAAGATTTGTTTTTCTGCAATTTAGAGTAGTTTATTTGATTCAAATATTTACTATAATACATCTCATTGGTGTTTGTGTTGATTTACTAACTCCCCCACTTTTCACACACACAAAATGGTGCCCACTGTGGGGCAATACCCCATTTTTAACAATTTTTTGGAAAATTTCTTGTAAAGAGGTTAGACGTGACGTTTTAGCGCAATCGTGAGTTCTTTCACTGCATACAATAATTCTTTTAGCACATTCGGGTCTGTTACGACACATTCGGCATTTATTTTGGTGCATCTAGCAAATGTTTTAGTGCATACATAGAGTATTTTAGTGCATTTGGTCTTTCCTTTAGCACATTCATCACTTCTTTTAGCGCATTCAGTTTTTCTTGTAGTGCATGCATGAGTTATTTTAGCACATGGAGTATCTTTTTTAGTGCATTGGATGACTATTTTAGTGCATCTGGTTAAATTTACAAAATTTTAAAAATTCGAGAACTAATTGGTGTTTTTTGCTTGTAGGTACTTTTATATGCTAGTCAAAGACAATATTATCAAACTACTAATGATTTATGTAGGGGCTATAGTTATTTAATGATTTCTTTTGATTAAGATAGGCATCTAGCTTAATTAGAAGGATAAAGAACACCATGTCTTCCATGTTTGATGAATGGTAGGCATATGCTCTCCCCTTAACTGGGTGACCAAAAAGCTAGACCCATTCACTTTTTTTTTTTATCCATAGAGGGCCTGCCTTGTGGGAAAAAGTAATCACCCAAGGGAATGACCCAACTGGTAACACGCTAAAGCCAAGTGACTTCCAACTGGGATATAAATGTGGGTACTTGAAGAAAGATCAAGTATCACGAGGATTGCTCTGACAAGAAGGGAAACAATGGTCTCTTGCCGTATGGATGATCCCCCATGAACGAAATGCCTATACTAGAACCCTTTGTTATAGCAAGGCCAAAATCCTTATTCTATTTACGAGGACAAGAACAATCGTTCTGAAGCCATCCCACATTTTTGCAGCTTTTAGTAGAGATGAGAAATATGCCATGGGAGATTCATGGGTATTGATGCTTGGTTGCCCTAAGAAGTGAGTGTCATGGAGGGGAGCCAGTGGGGTCAAGCATCTAATCATTTGCTAAAATTAGGTGCATTTGGAGTAAAATCCAAGTGGGAATCCAATGAATATTGTCCTACACAGCCTTAGGTTGTACATGTTTGAGGTGTTTTACCAATGTGTTTTTAAACAAATTTTCAAACAAAACATCATACATTGGAAGTGAAAACCTTGATTCAAAAAACATCCATTGAAACGACCAATTCTTTGACTGGAAAATAAAAAAAATGAAACAAACTTGCAAGAAACTACGACATCTTTCTAGTTTAGCACATTTGACTGCTATTATAGCGCATCTGTGGAATCTTGTAGCGCATTTGACTGCTATTATAGGGCATTTGTGCAATCTTCCAGCACATTCATTCTTTGTTTTAGCACATGTAGTCAATCTTATAACACATCTGTGTAATCTTACAGTGCATCCATCTTCTGTTATAGCACATGCAGGCATTCTTATAACGCATCTGTGCAATCTTCCAATGCATTCACTCTTTGTTATAGTGCATACACTACATATTTTAGTGCATCGACCCTTTGTTTTAGCACATTTAGTTAGTCTTATAGCACATCTATGCAATCTTCAAGTGTAACCATCCTCTGTGTTAGCAAATCTGTCAAATCTTTTAGCACATTCAGGATCTGTTTTAGCGCATTCATTAAATGCAAAACCCAAGAGTTAAAATTATCCCTTGTTTTACAGTTTGAACCAAAATTCAAAATCTTCTTCAATCCAGAATCATTCCTTAGGTACCATAGAGTCTAAACTTGTTAAAATTGACCTCTACAAGTGGAATTCTCCAACCTAAACCAAGATCTAGCATCTCAAAGTGCCAAAATCATAAAAATTATCACACCTTTGATTATTAAGCCTAGTTTCTTCTTCAAGATTTGTCATCCTTTCATCATGAAATGAAGCTATATAGTCAAATAAAACTTAGTCTCATTAGAATTTTTCATTCTATATGACTTAGTTGTAATCCTTGGAACTCTTCCAAACAAAGATCAAAGTTTAGTGAAAACTATAACACTTATATGCTCATTCAAACAAGGTTACAAAAAAAAAACTCAAGCAAAATGGACTTGAAACTCAAAACATTGAAAATCCAAACATTGAAACTCCAAGCATAAAAAATCCCACCATCGAAACTCCAACCATTGAAACTCAAAACATCGAAACTAAAAATAGTGAGACCCAAAACACCATGGTTGAGGTTGAAAAGAATCCTTTCCATGGAATCCACAACAATGATGGGGAAGAAATAACTAAGGAAGATATCCAAAATGCGGAACAAGATCCCAACTTCCACAAATTCTTAGAAAATATTTTTGAAAGAAATGGGGAAAAGTACCTCCTTATGCTAGATAAACAAGGTGTCAAATTACCCAATGAATTTGATGTGAATCAATTGAAAGAACCTCCAAACAACCTGAAAAAGAAATAGAACAAGTGGTTTCCCTAACTCATCAAATGAAAAACCTTCAACAACAAATTCTTGACATGCAAAGGTGAACCTCAAAACGATACTTGATCCAAGACATTTTTCCATATCCATTTGATCAAAGTATCCACATGATTCCCTTTCCCAAACATTTTGAATTCCCAAAGTATGACAAATACAATGGAAAATCTATCCAATAGACCGTGTGAGGGAATTTAGAACAATGAGTCTTGAATTTTCATACGAAGAAACGTACTTGATGAGATTATTTCCTCGAAGCCTAGGTGGACAATGTCTTGAATGGTTCTCCAAACTCACACCACCAATTAACACCTTTGAAGAATTGGTTAACAAGTTCATCACCCAATATTCTTATAACATTCAACATGACATCACAATGAAGGACCTTTGTAACTTGAAACAAAAAAAGGGTGAATCATTCCTTATATTCTTGCAAAAATGGAGAAGGTTATTAACATGATACTCTTGTCCTGTACCCAAAAAAGAAAAGATAGAAATCTTCATCGATAACCTAAATGACGAGATGAGTTATAGATTGAAATTGAAATCTCCACCCACATTCAAAAAATTGATTGAAAATGGCATAAAAATCGAAGAGGCTTTGGTCAAAAGAGGAGTCATCAAAATTTACAATGAAAAAAACTCATCAAACTCCTCCAACAATTACAACAACAGTGACAAACCCAAGTTTTGGCAACAAAACAAGAATGTTGGCAACAATGATGGTGTAGTTGAAAACCAAAATGCAAAACTTGTATTCAACTTAACAACAGTTGCCACCAAAAATAATCAAAGCAACAATCCACCCAACAACCAAAATGTCAACCAAAGCAACAATCAAGGTAATGATGGATCAAGAACACCATCATATCGAACATCCTCAAATCCAAGAAGGTTCACACATTTGGGAAAATCATTAGAATCAACATTAAAGGAACTTCTTGAAGCTAAAGTCATAACGTTACCAGAGGCAAGAAATTGGGAACCACAAGTTAAGCCTCCATGGTGGAATGATTCTCATTTCTGTGACTTTATTTGCAACAAAGGACATAAAACCAATGTCTGCATGAAATTGAAGCACTTGATACAAGACTTAATTGACAACAAGATGATATTTGTAGGACTCCAAAAAAACAATGATCATGGGGCATTCAAGAACCCTCTACCCAACTATGAAAAGGGGAATCTTCTTCTACAAACACCAAAGGAAAAAACATAAACTATGTCTATGATTCTACCATTCATTGTGTTGAGGTAGTTGAGAATTCAAGCAAGGACATAAAAACCAAAAACCAAAGAAACGTTGCTACAATTGAAAATAAGCATCTCGATATCAACACTACCTCACATCAAATCAATGACCTTGTGCCCATAAATACGATCACCAACATCATTGTAGATGACAATCAAATCAATGTTATCAAAATCAGAGAAGGAAAAAACAATTCACTGATCAATGCAATCACACGAGGACAAGCCAAGGTAACATTGAAAGGAGCTACCCCTTCTATGTCCAAGGAAACTACTGCTATCCCTACAACTCAATACAACATCGTTGATCAGTTGTAGAAAATACCCACCCAAATATCCATATTAGAACTTCTCAAGATTTCACCCACTCACAAGGAAATCTTGGAACAAGCTCGAGTCACCACCATAGTACCAAACAATCTAGAGGTTTTCCAATTTCAGACTATGGTGGTACATTTTACTATACCGCATTGCCTATCATTTTCTGAACACGATGATGTATCTATCACTCATCCACACAACGTTGCCCTCCACATTGAGGTCTTAATCCACAAACACCACATTAAACATGTTATAATAAATGGAGGAGATGGCATGAATATCTATACTTTGGGAAGACCTTGGATTCATGACATGCAAGCAATGCCATTCACATATCACCAGTGTTTGAAGTTCCCTTTCAATGGGCAGGAAATCACTATTGCGGCCGACTCAAACAACCCCCAATATTGTAACACCCTTAAGACTACCCAAGATGATTTTGTACCACACAACAGGGAAACTCCAACTCATGGTTCATCAAATGATGGAAAATAACTAAATGCCTTGTCGAAATGGGTTGAGAAAAAGTACCAAGCAAAGGAGAAGGGTATCGGTGATTCCACTCCCTTAAGTAAAGAAAGTACATCAAATTCTTTGTCAAACTAGCTTGAGATAAAGGATCAATCAAGAGAAAAAGGGATAGGTAATCCTACTCCACAAGATCAGGAAAGTCAACTCGAGTCATCGAATTTTTTTTCCAAGATCCAACTAAAATACAAAGGCATGGGGGAATACTCATTTGAGTAATCCCTATGTTTATCAAAACTTTCATCTTCTCCTAAGTCATATGGGCAGCCATCAATATCAAGGCAATAATCATCGTAACCAATCACACTCTTTGATGGAACCTTTGTAAGAGTAGGCACATTAGTGGATGATTCAGATGACAAAGAGGTTTTAAATTGGCTATACAAAGATGAAGAATCATCACAAGCATCCACCTCAAATGTACAAACAGAGTAGTATGGAAAAGGAAAGACAATCTTGGAAAAGATGGGATACAAGGGAAAAGGCCCTATCGGTAAAAGTAAAGAAGGAATCATATAACTAATACAACCTATCACAATGCAAGACAAGGATAAAACAGACTAGGGTATAGAGAAGAATCAAGAGAAGAAACCAGACAAGTTGTTGAAAGAGTCCTACAACTACAAGCTAGTGATGATCATGAAACTAATTCAAATGAATATGAGTGGGATTCGCTATTTGAAGATTCTTGTCATGACAAGGACATTGATGTGGTACAAAAGTATACACCCATATGTGAGGAGGGTCAAAGTTCAGGTTATAGATCACTTGAAATAGGATCACAACATATTGATGACTCTAGTGAAGACGATTAGACTCAGAGTGAAACAAATACTTCAAAGGAGAGTTACCTTATAGACATTGAATTCACCATTGGAAAATTTGAAGACATTATCATCAGGACCCTCACATCCTCTGACCTTATCCAATAGAATGATTCCTTACCCCTAGTACATCCCAAACTCATAGATAGGGACTGAACTAAGCCATTTGATATGCCCATCTTTTCAAATGACGAGGCCATTGTCAACTTCCTCTGTTCTTCCAATCCCAAAACAGATTCAACCATTGAACATCATAACGAAGCTTCCAACCACCAGAGTGTCAAATCTTCTAGCTGCAAAATGAATAATACAGGGAATAGATATAATGGTGAAAACCATTCAATGGCAGTATTAGATCCAGAAAAAAGTAAAAATAAAGAGGGTATCCAATGGAAAAAACCTCTATGAGGCACTGAAGGATGGAAGATTTGACACACTCCCTAAACACTTTCTAGAATGATCTAAAGTATTGGTTGAGCCCACACAGTCTATCAATATCAACCATGAAGAAACAATAAAGATTGTCCATCTAACAAAATCCTTGACAGATCAAGAAAAATTGAACCTCATCAAATTATTCACAGAAAGACAAATCAATTTTTCTTGGTCATATGCCGACATGTTGGGGATTGATCCAAAACTCATCATGCACCACTTATCACTACCAACAGGAGTAAAACTGGTCAAGCAAAAGTTAAGGAAAATGCATTCACATATTGCCATATTGGTAAAAGTAGAACTGAAAAAGTTATTAGATGCAAGATTCATTAGACCGATCGACTATGCGGAGTGGATCTCCAACATTGTGCCTATATCAAAACCAAACAAAAGCATTAGGATATGCATAGATTTTAGGGATCTCAACAAGGCTTTCCCAAAAGATGATTTTCCCCTACCCAACATTGACATCATTGTGGACCTAACAGCAGGACATCGTATGTACTCGTGAATGGTTTTTCCGGCTATAATCAAATCAAGATAGCTCCAGAGGATCAAGACAATACAACCTTCACATGTCCATGGGGAACATTTTGTTGGAACATCATGCCATTTGGGTTGAAGAACGCAGGAGCAACTTATCAACATGCCATGAAGAAAATCTTTCATGATATGATGCACACCTTCATGGAAGACTATGTGGACAATCTGTTAGCCAAATCACACACCAGAGAAGGACACCTAGAGATCCTAGATAAAATCTTTTCCATACTAGAAAATTTCAATGTATGACTGAACCCAAAGAAATGTGTGTTTGGGGTGACTTCAGCCAAAATCTTGGGATATATAGTTTCAAAAAATGGCATTGAGGTAGATCTTGCAAAGGTCAAAGCCATCATGGAGATATCGCCACCCAAGAACATCAGTCAACTATGATCTCTGCAAGGGAGATTCCAATCAATCCGAAGATTTATCTCACAAGTGGTAGAAAAGACCCATCCTTTCACTCACTTGCTACATAAGAATGTATCTTTTCGATGGGATGAGAAATGTGAAGAGGCCTTCAACCAATTAAAACAATATCTGATGAGGCCACCTATCTTAATACCACCAGCAGAAGGAAAACCACTTTTATTATACATAGCAACAACAAAGATATCATTGGGAGCCTTGTTAGTGCAAGAGGATTCAATAGGAAAAGAAAGGACAATTTATTATATCAACATAACCTTAAATGGCTATGAGATCAATTACACCTTCATTGAAAAGGATTGCCTAGCAGTAGTGTTCGCCACCCAACAATTACGACACTACATGCTCACTCATACCATCAAGTTAATAGCCAAGATAGATCCACTGAAATACCTTCTTAGAAAAGCTAATCTAACTGGAAGACTAGCTAAGTGGGTCATGATGTTGAGTGAATTTGACATCCAATATGTGGACATGAATACAATCAAAGGACAATCTATCACAGATCAATTGGCTAAAGCACCATTGCAAGAAAATCATCCAATGAACATTGAGTTTCTAGATGTTGATGTACTAATGGTGTCAACACAACAATGAATCTTGTACTTTGATGGATCTTATAAACAACATGGATCAGGTGTTGGAATCTTGTTTATCTCACCACAAGGACATACCATTCCCAAGTCCTATAGACTGATGTTCCCTTTCACCAACAACATAGCCGAATATGAAGCATTGATCATTGGAATCAAAGTAGTAGTTGAGTGGAAGATCATAGAGTTGCTTGTCTATGGGGATTCACAATTAGTCATTAATCAGGTAAATAATGACTATCAAATAAAATGATGAAAAATTGATGCCCTATAAAAGAATGGTTGATGACTTTAAAAAGTACTTTGTGGAAATAAGATTTGAGTAGATTCCTAGAGGTGACAATAAAGCTCCTGATGCCATGGCGACCATTGCTTCTCTCTTACAGATTCCTGAGAAACAAGCTAGTTATGAGTTCATGGTGGAACAATTGTTCAACCCATCCTATAACAACCCGTAACCCCAAGTCATCTACCACCTAGCCGAGGCTGACATTTCCATCTATGGTAAAATCTATACTTACCTAAAAGACAATACCCTCCCACCCGACCCATCCTGAAATAAAAAAATGAAACTTCATTCATCAAGCTTCCTGACATACCCTTATCATGGATGTCCTTTATCGATGAGGTCTTGATGGAACTCTCCTCTGATGTCTAAAATGACTTTATAGGAAGTTCATGAAGGTGTTTGTGGAACTCATTCAAGTGGTTTAACCTTAACCAAGAAACTCCTCTATTTAGGATATTACTGGCTGACAATGGAGAGGGATTCTTTTCAGTTCGTCAAGAAATGCCAAAAGTGTCAAATTCATGGCAATCTTATCCACACACTAGCACAAGAACTTCAACCTTTCACATCAACATGGCTTTTTTTTTAGTGGGGATTGGACCTCATGGGGAAGATTAATCCATCTTCATCAAATGGACACAAGTTCATCATCATAGCCACGAAGTATTTCATGAAGTGGATTGAAGTGGTTCCCCTAACCACCATCACAGGAAAAAAAATATTGTCCTTCATCCTGAACTACATCATCTGTAGGTATGGCATCCCTCAATCCATTATCATTGACAACGACAAACCTTTCAAAAAATAGGACATTGAAGAACTTTGTGAGAGGTTTCACATCCAACATCAGTTTTCTACACCATATTATCCTCAAGGAAACGACCAAGTTGAGGCCTCCAACAAAACTATCCTAAAAATCTTGAAGAAAGCCATCAACAATGTTGGACATGATTGGCATGTTCAACTGAACTCTACTCTATGGGCTTATAGAACCAACATTTGCACCCCTACAACAGCCACACCTTATGCTCTAGACTATGGAGCAGATGCCATTCTACCTATTGAGGTTGAGCTACCATCACTTCGTGTGTCACTAAAATGGATCATTTCAAATGATGATTACAAAGTGTCTAGGTTACAGGAATTGGAACTCTTGGATGAGCATCATCAACATGTAGTGGATCACCTGAAAGCCTATCAATAGAGGATATCCAGAAGTTACAATCATAGAGAAAAATCCTAGAAAATTTCAAATTGGTCATTTAGTCTTGAAAGAGAATCCCCATAATCAACAGGATCAAGAGAAGAAGGGGAAATTTGAACCAAACTAGCTAGGTCCCTTTATTATTTTATCAGTCTTCAGATCGGGAGCATATCAGTTGTCCACACCAAAAGGGGATTTATTTGATGAACCCCTCAATAGCCTGCATCTCAAGAAATTCTACACCTAAATCATCTAGTGCATAAGAAAAAGTCCTGAAAAAATGGTTGCCTTGATGAAAACCTAGTAAACAAGCGTCTTAGTAACAACAATTTTTTTTGAAAAAGATCAAAAATCCAAAAAATAACAAAAAAAGTGAAAATAAAAAAAATCATAAAAATCATAAAATCTAAAAAAGTGCAATAAAAATAAGTAGTGAAAACTTGGCAACAAGCGCTATTTGTGATAGGTTAGCTTTTCCATCTATTTGAGCATGTCGACCATTCACTTTCACCATTCACTTTCACCATCCATCTGCCTATTAGTGGAAAGCTTCATGTACATATACTGGCATCATGGTCGTGTCTCACCCTAGACTAGGGACAAAATCCTGAACTCAATGGGGGCAATAAACTTTGAGATTGAACCAAAAAACAAACAACAGTAGGAAAAACACAACAAACATGATCATAGTGCAACCCAACATTGAACATCAATCACCATCAGAAACACATCAACCATCCAAATCAAACAGAAAAATCAATTAGGCCAAAAGAAAACTTCAAATGGATGATGCTCCTTCTGAATCCTGGGTTTATCATGTCTAACATAAATTTTCAGTTGTACTTTGATTTTTGTTATCATATCTCTTGAGCACCTTGATGATGTATTGAACTAGAGGAGCCAAGAAGGAGTATGATTATTCCTTGTCTATGAGTTGATCATTATTATTGTGCAAATTGTCGCGAGAGGTGCTCTACAAAGTATCACTAATGACATTTCGAATTTGAATAGGAAATCGGTTAACTCTTTTCTTTTTATGCAAGCAATACTTAGGTCATCTCAGTTTAATTATACTTAGATGCTTGTGTTAACTTGGAATATCAAAAATCATGGAAGTAGTACTCAGGTCATCATGGTCTAAATATACCATCGATGTTTGTACTCACTTTCAAAATTTTAAAGGCTCAATGATGATAAAAAGCATGACAAATCGGTTGCTATGAATGACAATATCTGCATATTAGATCTGCATGATTAAGTTAGATTGCATCCATGTTAGCTTACATCTGTATCTATAGGGTTTCCAAAGTTGCAACAATTTCACAATGTTGTTATCTCTGACACTAATGGATTGAGAACACTTGACATTACCAAAAACACATCATTCTCATATAGAAAACACATAAGTTGCATTATCATTTGCATACATTAGAAAAAATTATCACATCATTCATCCACCCATGCATAACATCATAATATTTGCATCAAAAAACACAAAAATACGTGCATCACACCTCATTTACATAATCAAAATCATTTCATATAGTTGCATTAAGAAAGAGGTCCACTAAACTTAAATGAGTGAGTCTCTTTAGATTTCCAAGAAAGTTGGGAAATATGTCAAGTTTTGTGAAGCTTAACTTAACAAATAATCAACTGATGGCAACCTTCCCACAACTCTTGGAAGTTGGATAGATTCACTCATTTAAGCTTAAGACCCTAGAGGTTTTGAAGTTGTGCAAAATCAATTAAGCATAATTATTTGCATCACATAATCATAATTAATCTTACAAAACATCATCCATATGTCATCCCACCATCATTACATCCATACATAATTAGTATAAACATCACATATCATCACACATCATTTACATAATCAGAATCCATCTCACATAGCATAGGCATCACCCATAAAGCATATAGAATCATTAATCATGCATTATCACATAATCATCATTGCATACATAATCATCATCACATAAGCATCATCATATAAACATCATAAACACATAAGAACTAGGTACCATCACATTATCATACTTTCATCCATTCATTGTATCGTCTATTTGCATGAGAAAAGTACAAAACATAAACTGAATCACATTTCATTGGTATAATAGGATCCATCACATACATCATATTGGCATCATTCATAAAGCATCATAGAATAATAACACATTAGTTGCATCATCATTTGCATCCATAGCATATCATATCATCATCATCATATAGCATAAATAATAGAAATTAAATACATCCATCATAATCATCATGATCATCATCATATAAAATATCATGTAGACACATAGATCATAATCATTGCCGCATATCATATAACCTCAAAATCATAATGTCAAAGTGTACAAGGATATCCAAAGGTATAAAGAGATCATCAATATCAAAAAGGGTAGTGTATCATAATCAAGAGGTACATCATCAATGTATCAACTGAGTAAAGAGGGGTATACATGTCCAAGATACATCAAAAAGTCTATCATCAAATTGGAGCTATGTTGTGCTCCCCCCAAATGGTGCTGACATCACATGACCTGTACCTCCTCCAACTAACGAACCTGCACTAGGATCCTACCAATCTCCAAGAAGTGGCTATGTAACACCCATGCTAACAGTATGAGACTAGGATTTCCCTAACTAGGACTATGCAAAGCTCTCCTGCCACTCTAGAGGAACCGAATCATGATACTTGACTCTGTAGAACTCGGCCTCTTGTGCAGTATGATCGATCTCTCTAAAATAATCTATAGATTTGGTAGCCAATGTAGACTACTATAATCTCTTAGTAAGGCCCTCAGCCTAATCAACTCGCCATCTCAAGGCATCCCTCTCAACAGTTAATATGGCAATCTGCCTCTGTATTTGTCCCTATATCGGTCCTTGGGTATGTACTTATGCAAGCTAGGCCTATACCGGTTGTACCTACTACCTAGCTATATCTCTCACTATCATCAGTGTCTGGATCTGTCCCTGGTCCTATGTGAGAAAAGCCTGAACCTGCTCTAGCTAACCTTGCAACATCTGAACCTATACCTATAAAGTAGCTATCTATGTCTGTTGCTACTGTGATGGTAGCCTGATCTCCACACACTGCTGTGATGGGGCAACTAATGATCGCCTCTTGCAAGGTACTCTCATCTCTACAACATTCGGCCCTGGTCCTCCACCACCCTCATCTCCTCCCCCATCACTCTCATCACCATCCTCCTCCTCATTGCTCTCCTCCTCCTCCTCTCTCTGCCACCTCCGCCCATGACCTACTACCCCCTCCTCCTCAAACAATGGCGTTAGCTCATCCAGAATGGTGATCCATGGGAATGGATGCATAAAAATGTACTAGGCATACTCCTCTAATATCGGTGCATCAGTGATATCTAGTTGCACCTCCCAAATGATGACCTTTAATCCCTAAAAGTGTTGTATCACTACATCATAAGACAATTTTGGCCCCCAATCTATAGCATCTTGTCGATGTTGTGCATAATGGGCCACACCCTAGGGCATTCCCTACACCCTGCCATACTACCTCAATACTCTCATCAACAAGAATCTCTTGATAATAAAATGGGTTTGGCCAATCAGTTAAATTGACTGACACAAAAATGACATCTTTGTGTCATCCTTTGGCCACTGCTCGCAATCAACATATGGCCACCATACAACAAACTCTAGATCATCAAGCCTCCTCCTCCAATACTCTAGTTTTCCAAGTCTAGGCTGAGCAACTCAATCTGCATAAATGTGAACATATGGCCTCATCATTGGGTGTTGTCTCTCTCCAACTGGCCGACTGACTGCTATATGCTCCCAGGCCCATACCTAGAGCAATGTGACCCCAACTAATAAACTCTCTCCTCGATGATAAACCACCTGGTGTAAATCATGATACAGATGGGAAAGCATACATGAACCCCATGCATATCACATGCCATGAGTAATCATGCTCTCTAGGATCTTCCCCCATCCAACTGATAGCCCCTTTGACCTGCGGTTAGGACAAAGGAACCCTCCAATGAAACCAGCTAAAACAGAAGGAAAAGTGGCGTAAGCATCGACCATGTCCCTCCATGGAATCTCATAGCCACATATGGTATCATCATCAAAAACTCTACATAGCGCATTAGTCCTACCCTGCTCATGTGAATCATATAGAACCAGCTTCCCAACAACTGGAATCCGTAGAATTTGTTATACATCCTCGGGAGTCACCATGATCTCACCGGTGGGAAAATGGAAGGTGTTATGCTCACTATGCCACCTCTCTGCTAAGGCTATCAACAAACCCCTATTGATCCTAATCTGGGGCATATCAATAAGGGAAAACAAACCACATCATGTAATAACACCTACCTGAGGTTGCATCAGGTGTCAAATCAACTCCCACATCTAGGGAAACCGCTCCCTAATCTGTAAACTCGTTAATGGCTCCTATCATCACAAAATTGCAAATCATTCAATCACTCAATCAATCCAAATCAATTAACCTATCAATCTAATCAACTCTGGTCAGACTTTGATCAAATCTTGTGAGCATCAATCTATCATTCAACCTCACCTATCATGATTTTTATCAAATCAATCAATTTAACCTCGCCTATCATGAGGTTTATCAAATCAATCAATGCACCTTTCCTATCATGAGGTTCATCAATCAATTCAACCTCGCCTATCATGAGGTTTATCAGATCAATCAATGCACCTCACCTATCATGAGGTTCATCAATAAATTGATCCTCACCTATCATGAGGTCAATTATTAGTATCAATCATTGCATCTCACCTATCATGAGATCAATGGGCATCTAACCTATCAACATCATCAATCATCATCAACACAAAGGATGATGCGATCAAACATCACTGAAATCAAGGAGTCTAATAAAAAAAATCATCAATCTGGTCTAAAAGTTCACCAATGCGCTAGAATATTCTTTCTATGTGTTGGAAAAATCTATGCGCCATTTCAATTCATCAATGAGCTAGAACAAAGGTTCTATGTGCCAAATCAACATATGCACTATTTTATTTGATCTATGCACTGGAACAAAGTCCTAATGCGTCGATCCATTCTATGCGCCATTTCATTTAATCAATGTGCTAAATCAATTCACCTATTCTCTATTTCGAGGCTTCTATGCACTAATTCAGACAGCCTAAGCGCTACTCTACCAATGCGCTAAATCAAGAATTCAATGTGCTTAAATTTTATCCCTATGCGCTAGCCTTTTCTATGAGCTAGAACAATCGTTCTATGCGCTATTGTGGGTTTTCAATGCGTTGAAACAACAAAAGTCGAATCCAAACAAGAAAAAGTGGGAAAAATCAAATGCATAAATTACAAGGAAATTTTTTGAGGTACATACCAGAGGACCATATGCCGCCTGACGGTTATGATGCCTGACCCACTCGAACCAATGCGTGTGGTAGGGGATCACCATTCTGCTCCAAATTTGCACAAATCACTCTCACTCTCAAGTTTTCAAATCATAAATACTCAAATGAACTTCTAATCACACTTTTTAACCCTTTAAGGTTAATTAAGTGGCATTTTTATGGGGATGTTTTATTTTCTGTTCAAAGGGGCTTTAATTCATCAAATCATCACCAAGTGACTTTAACATCATTTTCTGGGAGATAAATCATTTCTAAAGTGTAAAATTTTGATATCATCATCAAATCATTGAAAAATCATCAAAATTTTCATAAATTCCAAAAAAATCCTAAAAATCCAAAAATTCACTGATTTATCTCCCAAGGGGGCATATATCCGTCATCACCTGAAAATCAACATTTGGGGCATCGAATTTTTTTTTGTCTCAGCATTAGCAGCAAATTTTTCTTTGAAGCAATGTGTAAACACATTACTTCAAAGTAGGGCAAAATGTATACACCTAAAATTGGTAAAGACATTTAATTAATTAAATACTAGTTATTTAATTAATATTTCAACTACTTATAAATAAATTCTCAATTTATTTATATAGTTCATATCTTCTAATTCTCCAAATCTAAAATCACATTCCTCTAATTTAATTAAATAAATGAAATTCTAAAGTTTTTTTTATTTAATTAATTCTCACTAATCCCAAATTTGGAATTCAAGCACATGTCTACAACTTTTCATGCCACCTCACCAAGGTCACATGAAATTAAATAATTCTAATTTTTAATTAGAATTATCTTCAACAAATTTTCAAACACATGGCTTATTCCTCACACACTTCTTCAAAAAAATTTCAGAAACATGGTTTTTTTCTCACACACTTGATTCCTCCATCCATTTGGCATGTTGTCTTTGGTCAATGGATTCCTTCATCCGTCTTTGGTCAAGGGAACATTCTTCTTGATTCTCTCCATCTCCACCCTTCATCCCTCTTGTTTGAATTTGGACCGTCGATCGCTGCCACATCACACGATGCTTGGAAAAGCCTATAAATACAACCCTTTGCCATAGTATTTTGCATCCCACATTCGAGTAGAGTTATCATGCAAGAATAACTTTGGAGCATTTGGATTCTATAGTTAAAATCATGTTTTGCTTTATAGTTAGCATTGTAGAATCATGTTTTGCTTTATAGTTGCATTTTAAATCATGTTTTGTTTTATAGTTGCATTTTAGATTATCATATGACTAACCATTTGAGCAAATGAAAAATCATTTTAAATTCTTATCACAACATTTGTATCACATAGTTTAGTAACATTATCCATTCACCATAATCTCCATTATCATAGCATCATAGCTTTCATTACATAGTTTCATGTAGGAAAATAGTTTTCTTGCATTTTGAATAGCATCTCATCTCTCAAGTTGTCATTTTAACAACCATAGTGCACATACAAAATCTGAGAGCCAAATGGTTTAATAAATCCTTGAGATTAGAGAACAATGAAATGTTTTTAAAGATTTGTTTTTCTGCAATTTAGAGTAGTTTATTCAATTCAAATCTTTACTATAATATGTCTCATTGGTGTTTGTGTTGATTTACTAACTCCCCCACTTTTCACACACACAATCACATCTACCATCCCATTTGAATGTTATGTCTTTATGTAAGAAATGGGTGAATGCATGACACTTGTTTGCTAACTATGCGATGAATCTCCTAATGGACTATAGCTTACCTTGTGACTTCAGAGTTGTTTCAATGTCTTTGGAGAAGGCATTTCTAATATAGCATTTACCTTGGTGGGATCTATCTTGATTCCTCTTCTTGATACAATGTAACCTAACAATTTTCCAAATGTCATGCCAGATATGCACTTGTTGGGGTTGAGGCACATATTGTATTCCTCTAGCCTATCAAATACCTTAGCAGGGTTAGCTAGATGATATTTCCTTTTGATTGATTTTGCTAATATTTCATCCACAAAATCCTCCATGGTGATGTGTAACATATCATGGAAAATGGTGGCCATTGCTCGTTGGTAGGTTGCCCCTGTATTCTTCAAGCTAAATGGCATGAAGTTCTAGCAAAAGGTTCCACATGCACAGGTGAACTCTATTTTATGTTGGTCTTTGGGAGATATCTTTATTTGATTGTATCTGGAGAAACCATCCATTAGTGAGAGCATTTAATTCCCTAGAATTAGGTCCACAATCATGTCGATGTTGGGTGGAGGGAGGTCATCCTTCGGTCATTCTTTGTTGAGCTCTCAAAAGTACATGTAGATCCTTATGCCCCCAATGGGATTTTACACTGGTACAAGATTAGATACCCATTCAAGATAGTCACGGGTTTGATGAACCACACATCTAATAGTTTTTGAAGTTCTACTTTGACCAAGAGTGCTATTTGTGGATGCATCTTTCGTAGCTTTTGTTTGATGGGTTTAGCTCCAGGGAACACTACTAGGTGATGTACTATTAACGCCAGATCCAGCCCTGGCATGTTTGCATATGTCCATGCAAATTTAACTTTTTTTCCATTGATGAATGCTGTGAAGTTTACCTTTTCCTCAAAATCGAGGGGAGCTTCTTGATATGTTATTTGTGGTGTCTATTTTGTGCCAATGTTGATAGGTTCTAAACCTTCAACCAAGAGTGTTGAATTTTTTTGATATTTTGTAATAGGGATATTGAATCCTCCATCTTTGGGCACCTCGGAGAGGTTTTCATCCTCATATGCATCCTTTGTTTTCTCTTTTCTTGATATGATAAAGCCACATTGTGGTTTTCCTTAAGGAACCTCTTTTTTATTTTTAAGATTGGAGGATGCAATCTCCCCTCCAAAATATGCTCTTTGATCAAGCTACATCACAAATATAGCCTTATGATCTCCTTGTGGTATATTAGTTCAAAGTCCCATGAACTTCACAATAGTCTCATCATTCTATAATGAGTCCAAAATAGATGTATGATGTTGTTGGTCCCAATCTATTAATTGTGGGTATATCAAGGGTATTTTTTCACTGGTATTAGAAAAGCTTATGGAGGCTATAGCTAGGGTATGGTTATTAGATTTATCAAGGCTCCATAGGGTTTTGAGGTTATAATCACTAGAGGCACAAGAATCCCACTCATATTCATTAGAATTTATTTCAAAATGGTCATCTTTAGATGTAGGTTTAGTAGTGATGATATTGATGTTAAGGTTTTCAAATGTGTTTTGGATATACAAGTAGTCATCTAGACATTCACAATTATCTGATGTATCAACAATGGTAGAAAGAGATCCTTCTTTATAAGAGGTGCTTTCAATACTTTGGGTGATCATGTCTAATGAACCATAACCTAGTCCAAGATTCTTCGGGCACCTTTCTTCAATAACTGGTTCTCTTCTACCTTGTCCATGTAAACCAAGGCCACATTTTCCAATGAACCCCATGCTTTTTTACCATTTGATGCACTTTACTATTTTGATCAATAGGAAGGGGAGGTAGTGGCTTTTCCCATCCTTCTTATTTGTAAATCCATGAAGATGGGTCTTCTTCAAACATTTCTTCATATTTCATCTCTCCCCACTTGGTGAAAATGGTGGGTTTGACTTCCATTGTAACAACTTGAACATGTCTGATCTCTTTTGTTCCTCCATAAGTTTTTGGTGTTGGTGGAAGCATTCTGATGCAAAAGGATTGGTTGAAGTGGTATTCCCTATAGCCCTTGTTAAGAACTTGGATCTTGAGATCAGATTTTGGTTTCTCAGTTGAAGGAGATGCAGTGGAGGATGAAGGTAGTGATGATGGATCAATGTTTGAAAAAGAGTGGAAATATATATCATTTCTAGATATTTGAAGAATATTTTTGTACTTCTCCTCCAATTTGGCATAGTAATGAAAAGGTTCAAGGTCGGAATTATGGTAACATCATTATCATTATAAGGAAATTTCAAGCATTGATGGAATGTTGAAGGTACCGATTTTAAGGTATGGATCCATGGTTGTCCCAAGAGAAGGTTGTATGGAAGCTCGAGATCTAGTACTTGACATGTGTCTACTATTGTTGGTCCTATCTAAATGGGAAGTTTGATTATTCCTTCTTAATTTCTTTCCATATCATCATAAGCTCTGATGGTGAAACTTTTATTTTGATCTATTATGTCATTAGAATATCCCAATTGTTTTACTAATTTTAGGGTACAAATGTTTAAACCTACACCATTATCTATCACTATTCTCTTGACTTTATGTTTATGGACACACACTTCTAGATAGAGAGCTTGATTATGGAAAGATCGTTGTGGAAGGTATTTCTCAAAAAAGACCAAATGATGGGTGGAGGTGATATTACCAACCATGGCTTGAAATTGATCAGCGTTAAGGTTGTTGGGATTGGCGTTTTGACTAGAGATTTCTCCAAGATTTCCTTATGTGTTGGTGACAATTTTAAGAGCTCAAGGATGGAGATTAAGGTAGGAGTATTATTTAACTGTTCCACAATGTTGTAGTCACTTGATGGCTTACTTGTGGCTTTTACTTAGGGTGGTGCTCCTTTGATTGTAACTCTCCCCCTTCGTTTAGTTACATTACAATTGGTATCTCTACCTAGTATGGCTACAACATGGATGGTATGATCATCGTGAGAGATATATTTCCTATGAGTTTTCCATGAGTTTTCCATAGGTGAATTTTTCTTTATGGTAATCTTTCCCTTTTCACTTGTCATTTCCCCTAGAATGGTCGGGGATTGGATCTTTGTAGATTTTTAAGTTTTTATTTCTAAGATGAGGTTCTATATTGACCTCTCCTTTTTTGATTAAGTCTTGCATGATGTTTTTTAGCCTTATGCAATTGTTGGTGGTATGTCCCTTGATCTTGTGAAATTCACATTTTTTCGTTCTCATTATACCAAGGGGGTTTGAAGTTTGGCTCCTCATAGTTTGTTCTGTCATTAATCTTGATGAAGTTTGTTTGGACCAATTTATGCATGATTACCTCAAGCGGTTCTCCCAATGGGGTGTATTTCCTTCTAGGTTGGTCATATTGCATTGGTAGCTTCCATTCATTATCATTTCCTTTATTTTGTTGTTGTTTATTGGGTTGGTTGTTTTGAGGATAATTGAGTTGGTTGTTTGGCACGTTGTTTGGAGCATAGATTTGTTGTGTAGTTTGAACAATATTTTGTGGACCATTGAAAGTTTGTATGTTTTCTACAACCTTAGCATCAACCACTCTGTCATTGGTTACATTTTTGTTCTTTTTCCATATATTTGGTTTGTCATTTGAAGTAGAAGGTTGATCCTTAGGGTTGTAGAGTTTGATTATTCCCCTTGCGATGAGAGCTCTTTTGATTAGCAAACCCTTTTCAATGGTCTCCTTAAAGTTGCTAGGACATAATACAGTGAGTTGGTAGTTAATGTCTTTGTGTACATTTGAGATAAAGATGTCTATGAGCTGTTTCTCGGGAATGTGCCATTTACATTTGTTGGCTTTGTGTCTCCATCTCTATAGATACGAAGCAAATGATTCACCTTGAATTTGTTTGATTTTATAGAGATTGATGATTGTTATATCATGTTCTATTTTGTACAAGAAATGGTTGAAAAATTTATTTGATAACTCATCGAATGTTCTGATACCAAGTGGTAGATAATAGAACCACTCAATAGTGGTCCCTCTGAGACTTCATGAAAAAATCCTCATTAGGTAGGTATCATTTCATTGTAGATCCATGCAAGATACTAAAAATTTGTGTATGTGCTCTATTGGATCCCCTCTTCCCCTATACTTGTCAAATTTTGGTATTTTGAAACCTTTGGGGAAGGGTATCATGGATAAGTTTTGATCAAAAGGATATGGAAAAATATTTTGCAGAGCATAGTTCTTCTTTGGCTTTCCAATTTGGATGTCAGATATTCCTTGGCTGATGGTTTGTAGTTTCATGTTTATGTCTTTGGTTGGTGCACTTGCTTGAGGATTTTTTGCGTTGTAGCCTTGTTGTCCTATGAAATTTCTTTGATCATAAATGGGATATTGTGTAGGTATGGGACCTTGATGACCATGTTGTGTGTAAGGAAGATTAGTTCCTTATTGTGTGTTGTAGGTATGTTGAGTATCTGGTACAAAATGATATTGATTTTGAGGTACTCCTTGGTATTGATTGTGTTGAACTCCTTGATATTGATTTTGAGGGATATCGTGATATTATGTTTGAGGTATACCTTGCTATTATGGAATATGAGTTTGAGTTTCGGTTTGTGAAATACCATGATGTTGTGTTTTAGTTGTACCCTGGTAATTTGTTTGTGGTATCCCTTGGTGTTATAGATTTTTTTGAGGAGTACCTTGGTAGTGTGTTTGTGGTACACCTTGTAGTTGTTGAGGAATACCTATTAATGATGTTTTCTACACAGCAACAAATCAAACATAATATAATATCCTATCTCACTTGAAAGGTAAATCTCTATCAGCAAGCCTCAAGAGATAACCCCAAGGTCTCTAATGTCAAGTCTTGAAAATGCATAAACAACTCAGTGATAAATGTGAAAATGTTGGTAATCACAATGGGACCTTACTACAAGCAAAATACTGAATCTCAATTTATTAGATCTAACAATGTAATGATACTTCAATCCTAAATTTAACCCAATAATCAAAGAAATAACAAAAGATAAGGGTTTCAAACAGATTTCTAAATTTAATACTAAACCTAAGATTAACAATGAAAATGACCAATACTCGAAATGGACCAATCCCTCCAAAACTGATTTCTACTTGAACCAGATGAATCTGCAATCTTATAGAAATAGTGCAATCTTCTAAGGTGTTAATATTTTCAAATCATGAACATTCATTCAAACAACCCTATCACAATTGAAATGAATAAACCCTCACAATTGAACTAAGAACAATGAATATAAAAGTCCAGGCTAACTTTGCAAAGCAACTAACAATCAATTGGTTGCGAAAAGTATGAACCAGGGATTGCTGCAACACTTCAAATATCAAACCATAAACATCATTGAATCAAATCTAACCTAAATATTAACCTCCTCAAAGAAATTCTAAAGATAGAATGACAAGAACCATGGAAGATAAGAAAAACACAAGTATGGCACCAAATCACAATGTCATTACTTGCATCAAATTATCCACTGTAGCAACAATTTCAGCTTTTTGTTACAATATTTGCTTGAGAACAACTACCTGCTAACACTTTCTCTACTTAATTCGCTCTAACTATCTCTCTATTTGTCTATGTCTAAAATTTCTTAACCCTTACAAATGAGGCAAAATGCCAAATTTATAGAACCCCCAAAACATGTCAGCCTAGATAGGATTTTACAATAATAATTAGGCACCACAAGTCGGCCAAGAGAAATTCAAAATAAAATAAAATATGCATTAAATGCATGAACTTCATCCAGGTCAGCCTAGGATCTCCAATGTAGCTTGGACCAATGCATGGAAAAATAATAGGGAAGCACAAATCTCGATGTAGCCAATCATTAACTACCTTCCCCCTTGTCCTTATGTCGATCCAACATTTCATGAACTTTCAAAAGCACCCTATCCAAGTCAGCCATAGGTGGCAAAGGCAAAACCCTAAGTCGCCTCTCCGTTGATGCAATTTCTTCCCTTGACTATTTTACCGACTTATCCCAATCCACCTTATATGTTAGGTATTTGTCAATGACAACAATGTATGTGGCCGAATCATCCAACTAATGCTTAGAAATAGAATCATCATTAATTGGGGCATAAAAATCATGCCACCACTTTCTCAACTGTTCCAAACTTAAATATTTGGGAGCAATCTTCCTTCTCCTTGTCATAATCTCAAAAAATGAAATGGAGCCATTCAACACACCAGCTAGGGTATCATCAATCAACCTCCTCTGTTTGTAAATATTTTTCAGAACCTTTTGCCTAATCTGAAATGCTTCAAACCATTCCCAAGGTTCAGCAACTCTGAAGGAAGGAAGAATCTTATCACTTACCAGCTTATCCCTAGTGTACTCCATGATAGTTCTAGTTTTCTGCAGCAGGAGATCTGTATCTTCTCTATCCTGTTCCAACACCGCCTTCAACCAATCATTTTCCCTTATAGCATCCTTCCCAGTCAACAAAATCTCCTTGATAGCTTCACTACCCTTGGTTCGCACCCCTTGCAACCAATTTGCAGTGGCAAGAGTGGAAGCCTTCATCTTTTCCAGCTCGGTAATGGTCTCCTGAGGTAAAGGCTTTGCAGCAGAGGCAGAGGGGTTAATAGATTGCAGGGGCTTCATCAACTCTTCCAAGCATTTCCTAAGATTCTCATTTTCCTTCTTTAGCTCCTACTTGGTCTTTATTTCCTTCCTCAATCTTCCCAAGATAACCACACTAGAATCTTGGTAATCTTCAATATCCTGCTCAATAGAAGTGGGCCCTAGATTGAAAGTCTGAACATTATAATCCTTTCCAGCCACATCATCTTTGTTTTTATATGGATCAGGGGTAGCAATGTGAACAACTATGTTATGAGCTTCATCCCTTTCAATCCTTGAAATCACCCTAGCCTTCTTACCTTTTTCTTTTGCAATCTTGGCTAGCAGCGCATCCCAATTTGGTGGACTATCTTCCACAACAACTTGTTTTCTTTTTATCTCCTTGTCCAACCAACCAGGGATAGTGGATTCCAATTGCACTTCAGCCTGTTTTCCCTCCTACTGTTCCCTAGGTGCCTCTTAAATCAAATTCTATTTCTCAGGAGTCTCATCTATCTTGCTTTCCTTTTCCTTAGCATGTTCTTCTTCTTGTACAGGTGATGGTACCTTCACTATTTCCTCTTCTACCGCAGGTGATTTAACCTCTTTGGTTCCAATAGGTGACTCTGCATAAGCTACCAAAGGAGACCACATTACCTTATCAATTTATGCCTCTGCACTATAAAGGTCACCTTCATGAAATTCTTCTCCTTCAGTATTCAGATGATCCTCAACATTCTCTGACTCACCTGGTTTTCTTTGAGCTTCATGAGCGGAAGGCACACCATCATGCTGCTCCTCATGAGAAACCACCGAAGGAAGATCAACCTTAGGCACACTATCCTTGGGAGGAGTCCTAGACCTCCTTGTATACACCTTGGACTTCTCCTCTGAACTTTCAACATTTACCACTGGTGGGGTAACTTCTTCCCCTCCTACCTTGGAGCTTGCCTTCTCTGAGAATTTTATGACTCTTCTCCTTTTGGGTACATGATCATCAACCTTAGGATTCTGCCCTTTAGTTTCCTTCTGCTCAGACTCCTTAGTCCTTGTCCTCTTCTTAGCCTTAGACTTTCTTTTCTTTTCTGCTTCCTAGGTTTTTGTTTCTTGAACACCTTTTATCTTGATTTTGAAAGGAGAATCCAACTTACCTTTTCTCTTAGTATCTTGCTTGGTTGATTCTTCAGAGGTGGAGTGAGGATCTAAATCTCCCATTAGCGCATCGATGCACTGTACACCTTCATTTTCCAACTCCCATAGCTTATGCTTTAGCCACATCTTGGTAAAGTTGATAACTGGATCCATCAGTTGTTTCAATTCTATCTTTTCCTCTTCTAACCAATCCACATCACCAATTGGTCTATCTTTTATTGCCTCATAAGAATGATCCTGGATCAAGTTTCCATCATCATCAAGCTGGTACGAGATTTCCCTCACATTGTAATATCAAATCTGGACCTCTTGGAATGGAAAGATAAGCCAATAGTACTCATTTCTTCTTCTGAAGCTTGGGAAGAACAAATGGAAGGACAAGCCTCTCCAGTACCAATCCTCATAGGGAAGTCTCCACCAAAACAAGTCTTACACTTGTCTCTCTTGAAAATGGCATCAAGTTCACAGATCTGTCTAGTGACTTCCAAAAGTATAATGTGATTAGTAGGGTATCTTGGAAGTCTGTATGGGGCTCTCTGGTAGCCATCAATCCAAATGTAGGAGAAGGTTGGGAACTGAATAAACCATGCCCCATATTTCTTGATGAGTTCCTTAGCCTGGTCTGAAATCCTGACATGTTCTGCACCATGGAGCAATCTAGTGATGTGCATGGTGAATGCATCATTCACCCTCCTGTAGTTCGAACCTCCCATGTGCAACTTAGGGTAAACCTCATAGATAATATCTTGTCCAAAAGTACCCCTTGTACTCAATCCTTTGTAGGGGTGGAATTTTGCAATTGCATAGACCAAATATGAGGTCATTGTGAAGGACTTTGTTTGCAACACATTAGACAACTGCTCGTGAATTACTCCACTAATGAATCCTCCCCAATGGTAGTTAATCTTCTCTTGATCCATCCTCACAATCACATGGCACATCCAATTCTCAAACATTCCAGCATTCCTCAATCCAACCACCCTGTTGAGAAGAGTGATGGCATCATAATACTCCTTGAACTTTGCTCTGAATAGCTGCTTGGGCAGTTTGGAATAGTGAAACTTGGGCTTCTCCAGCTAGGAATTGATAAGCTATTGTGACTTCATAGTTTGTTCATCGTAGAACTCCTAAGCTGACTTCATGCTGAATCCAATCACATGAGACCTGTCTGGCATATCAAAAGTTTGAGCAATGGAAACAGGGTTGAGATTTTCTACAACTCTCCCTTGAGGACCAATAATTCCTTGTGTATCCTAATCAAAGTGCCTGACACACTCAAGGACCAGGTCATAACACTGCATCATGGAAGGGAAACCAGCTACATGGGACAAGCCTGATTCCATCATCCTCTTAGCCACCAAAGGAGGATCCTCTGCTGCCATTCTTCCTTTAAATTATTCATAGTCCCAGAAGCCAACATTTGTATCAGTCACCTCTGACCAGACTAAAGTGATTTTACTCTCAGGGATTTTTCTCTTAATGTCCATTTTAATCTTCTCTGCATCAGACATTGAAGACCCAGCTGCTGCCTTGCTAGGTTCAGCCTACACTCAACATGGAAATCATAGTAAAAACCATAGGAAATGGAATGTTAATCCATAAAAACACTGTTAGAATAAGCCTCATACAATGAAGGTGTTATTAAAACTCATATAAAATGCTCTTGATAAACTTTGGGTTTCAGAACCGTCTACGAAATCTAAGCCAGGGAGGAATTTTGGGAAATTCTGGGCCAGACGGATTCTGGCGGAATAATCATAAAAACACCCACTAATAATTAAATATGATCATTTTCAATCAACAAACCACATAGGAGATCACAAGATAGCATGAATAAATCATAAAATGCATCATAAATCATTAATAAATCATGCCATTCCATATTTCCTTATATTTCACCAAATTTCGGGAAAATCCGGCAATAATGGATTTCTGTGAAGGCAAAGACACTTTGCAAATCTGGAAAAAATAGGGAACCAAGGACCTCAGGAAAATTTGGAGTCGACAGAAATCCGCGGATAGGGTAAAACTCTGAAAGCATGCAAATTCTGAAAACTCAGGAAATCGGGAAAACGAAGGAATTCGGGAAAATCCGGGGTCAACGGAAATCCACATAATATATGAAACTCCGAAAGTGAAAGCAGATTCCGGAAAAGCAAAGGAAATCAAGAGAATCCGCCAGAGGTAGATTGTCTCGAGGGAACAAAAAATCCTGGACTGAGGATGAAACCCAAACATCAGCGCTAAATCACGATTACGCTCAGAATACCAGATCGATCATGAATTTCAAAGACTTAAGCTTAGAGCAAGTTAGGCATGGACCTTCCATAGATTTTCTTTGCATTCTACGCCTATTTTACAATGAAATAAAGTAGAATGGTATTGCCCTATGTTTCAAACCCTATACATCTGCCATTAACACACAGGCAAACCTATGACTCAGGTATTTCAACTGCCGATACCATACTAGGGGAAAATCGCGATTCTAAAGCAAGTTCACCAAAATATAAATAAACAAACCAACTCGGACATTACTTGGGAGACCATAAATTAATCAATGCTACGCAACCCTAGTCATGAAGTGATCAAATATTCAGGAATTCAAGCCCCAAAGGCTCTTATAACATCAATGTGCTATCCGTAATCATCAATTCAAAGCAAAGCAATCAAACACATACCATTATAAAGTGGAAATCAATCTCAGAATCAACAAATGTGAAGTAAATGGCGTCCACAAAGAACAACGACATGAATGCACCAAAGAAATCACCAGCAAAATCACAATTCACAAACTCAACACCTCAAATTCAACCAAGCACTCGCAAGAAAGCACTCCTCTGCTCAAATGACGACAAGTAATAAGCATAATAGCATAATAATCATTTGAAATCACTTAAATACATCGCTTGCCAAAGGTACAGATGACATTAAATGCAATCGACAAGACATTCAGAAAACCCGGGAACCTGACAATAGGATGGAATCCAGAAATATCTAGCCCACGCGGAAATCCATGAAGACCAAAATTTTCTGAATGACAGCGCTCAGCCGGAGTCCGAACAGGATTCGAGAAAATCCGGTTGGGGTGGAAAGTCCCGAACTTCAGCGAAAACTCGAACTCAGCTCAAAATAAAAGATCTTCAATGAATAACTTAGGGGAATCACTTAGGAAATCAAAATAAACATTTTAGCACATGCCAAAGTAAGACAAAACCTCAAAATGAAAGGGCCAAGAAACCCAAACCAAAGCGAAAGAGGGTCCCTGCTTTCAGCGGGGCGTGTGTGCGAAAACTGCACAACAAATGGCAACTTCTGCTAGGAAAATTCTCCAGAGCATTTGATGACGAACAGGAATTGAGAACCCAGAATCTCTGGTTTCAATCTCACCATCAAACAAACAAATTAGAATGCAAAGATTTAAAGAATCAGAACCAAAGGATAGACCGAACCTTCCATAAACTGAAAATCCAAGTGTGTGCATATGAGTTCATTTCCCTCTTTAAGCTACTGCATAAACCAAATTCAGTCAAATAAGGCTACGTAAGGATTCTAACTTCAAAAGCAACCTGGATAGAGCCTCCCTGCCAGTCAAGCGTCCATAGCCCTGACGAGGTTATCGCTGTGAATCTCCTGAACATAGCTCGATTTCCAGCCAAGTGTTTATAGAATCGATAGAGATATTGAAATACCCTTGATAAGTTGAATTTATTCTTTTGATTTTCAATATTTCACTTTTCTTTCTTTTGATATTCTTTTCTGTGTCACTTTTCATTTCAACCTGTGAACAATGAAGTTCACACTCAGGGTTGATAACCATAGTGGCGCTGAAGCAGAAATAGGATTTTTCACCTAACAAAACTTCACAAGGATTCCCACAGTAACATCAAGATTCTTAAGATATATGAGAGATATAAGATTTCAAAATACTTCAAATTCAAACCAAGACTAGTGACCCATCTTCTATAAATCAAACATTGAGACTGTTGGTGATAGCAAAGACTTCAACCATCCTTTCAAGATACAAGACTAAAGTCCCCCAATGAAATACTTAGAACAATTCCAAATAATGATATATTTGTCATGCAGGTGCAACACATCCAGGAGAAAATAGAGAAACCTCCAAAGCAAGAGCAAAGCAAAAACAAAACAAACCAAAAGCAAACCTACACTAACCAAACAAACAAAAGCAAAGAAGAAAAGGGAAACCTAATCTAACCAAAGAAAAGAAAAGAAAACAAAACAAAAAGGAAACCTAATCTAACTATATACAAGACAAGAGCTGAAAACAGCTCAAGACTGAAAATAATGCTTCAAATACTACCCATTGACAGGTAGTGGAATATGCTCTCTAGTGAGAGTTTTCAAACGGAAAGCATTATCTCCCAAAATTTCTAAAATCTGGTAAGGACCAAGCCAAAGTTTATCAAATTTTCCATGCTCCCCCTTATGGTCGTGGGCTTTATCCTAGTAAAGAACCAAGTTAGAAATCCTAACAGCTTTAACCTTGGCTCTTTTATAAAACCATCTCTTGAAAACCCCTTGATGTTGAGCAAAGTTTTCCAGGGCTTCGTCTCTTTTTTCCTCAAGGTGTAATAATTCAGCAAGTCTAGCCTCATGTTTATCTCCCTCATCATAATATTCATTAATGAACTGCAAGGTGGGGATCTTTAACTAAATGGGAAACACAGGCTCTAATCCATAAACCAGGTGATAAGGTGATATTCCTATGGAAGTTTTATGTCTCGTACGATCTGCCCAAAGAGCAAATCTAAGTTGGGTATGCCAATCCTTCAGATTTCTTTCTAACAATTTGCGGATAATAGTCAGAAGATTTTTGTTGGATGACTCAGCCAGACCATTACGCTGAGGATAATAGTTGGATGCAAATTTAATGATAATCCCATGATTGAAAGCCCAATTAGAAAACTTTAATGATGAAAATGTAGGAACATTATCACAAACTAAAGACATAGGACACCCAAAATGATTAATGATACATGATTCAATGAAGTTAATAACTACCTCTAAAGTGCATTGCTTGCAAGCAAGGGCCTCAGTCCATCTTGTAAAATAATCAGTGACAGTAAGGATATACCTGTGTCCTCCAGAGGAAGGCAGATTGATGGGACCTATGAAGTCCATCCCCCACTGTGCAAAAGGTTTTACCTCGAAGATTGGCTAGAGTGGGAGTGTTGCATACTTCTCTCTGGTGGCTGCAGTTTGAGACACATGAAAAGTTCTGATGTGGTTGTGTGTATCTTTTAACAGTGTAGGCCAATAGTAACCAGCTCTCAAAATCTAGTTCGCTGTAGAAGGTGTTGATCCATGGCTTGTCCCATATTTGTCATGAAACTCCAACATCACTCTTTTAGATTCTGCCTTTCCTAGGCACCTCAAATAAACACCCTTATGATTTTTCTTGTATAGGACAACTCCTTTCAACATGAAACTGTCACTCTTTAAGTGTAATTCCCTTCTTTGTATTGAATTAAGATGATCAGGGCATCTCTAAGTTAGGAGATAATGAACAATATCATCATACCATTCGCTAGGAGAAACATCCTCTAAATTATAACTCTGAGTTGTAAGATCAAGGCCTGTTTCTGCCATTGTCTATGTAGGTTCTTGTCCTCTTACTAGCTTCATGGGTTGAATCTCCATATCATACTCTTGTAACATAGTTACCCACTTGGCTCTGCATTCCCCTGGCTCATTCTGCATCAATAATAGCTTAACTGCAGGATCAGGAACTATTGCAAAGATTTTGTTTCTGAGGATATACTGTCTGAATTTATTTACAGCTCTGACTAAGGCATAGGTCTTTTTTTTCACACTTGGGTATCTCATCTCTGCATCCTTCAATGGTGCACTCATGAATGCTATGGGATGCTCATTTCCTTGATCCAATTTTTGAGTTAACATAGTAGCACAAGAATGATCAGAGGCAAATGAATATATATAGAACGGTTTAGCATAGTTTGGACTTACCAACACAGGAGCCTCAACAATAGCCCTTTTTATCTCTACAAATGCTCTCTTCGCTTCTGCATTCCACTCAACCTTAGCCTCCTGCTTCAACATTGCATTCAGTGGTTTAACTATTTCTACGAACCCAGTGATGAATTTCCTCACGAAGTTGATCTTACCAAAGAATGATTTCATTTCCTTCTTACTGGTAGGCGGTGGGATCTTAAGAATGGATTCTATTTGTTCTGGATCAATGGCAATTCCATTCTCAGAAAGAACATGCCCCAACAATTTACCCTCCGTGACTCCAAAGATGCATTTCTTTGGATTGAGAGATATCCCAAACTCTCTACATTTATGAAAAACTTGGCACAAATATGAGATATGATCACCTCTCTTCTTGGAAAAGACTGTTAGATCATCCATATAAATGATTATGCACTTACCAATTATGTCTTTAAACGAAATTTCCATGGCCCTTTGGAATGTGGCTCCAACATTAATTAAGCCAAAAGGCATCCTCCTATAGGAAAAAGTGCCCCACTTGGTGGTGAAAGCAGTCTTGTGCTTGTCCTCATACTGCACCATGACCTGGTTGTATCCTAAATAACCATCCAAGAAGGACATCATCTGAGAGCCATCGACAATCTAGAGTACTTCATCCAGTGAGGGTACTGGATAATTATCTTTCTCTGAGGCTTTGTTTAGGTTCCTGAAATCCACGCATAGCCTGATTTCACCATTTTTCTTCCGCACTAGAACCAGGTTTGCAACCCAAGTAGAGTGTCTGACTGGAAATATTATCCTTGTAGACAACAGTTTCTACACTTCCTTCTATATTATGGGTTCCATTAAAGCATTGATGGGCCTTTGCCTCTGTCTGAAAGGCTTTACTCCTAGATTGACAGGGATAGTATGGGTTATGATTGATGCATCATAAGTCTTCAAGTCTTCATAACTCTAGGCTATCACATCTGGATATCTATGTAGTGCATCGATTATTCCTTTCCTTTCTTCAGGAGTGCATACTTTACCAATAAAGACATTTTTGACATCCTCCTGAGATCCCATATTGTATTTGTCACACTGTCCACTAATGGACTCTTTCCTGGTATCCTGTTCCTACTCCTTAACCTTGTCCAGATCAAAGATCCTTTCTAATTGCACCATTCCCCTAGGAATTGTGTTGGTCTTCAGGTTAATTACCCCTTCCAAGTCCATCTCAGCTTCTTGGAGCTCAGTTTTGTCAATGATTTGAGAAGCAAAGACATCAGTACTAGTAGTGAAATCTAAGATATGCTTGTCATCCTCAAATACCTGGAAGTTGGTGATATTATCAGGTACTGAGGGTACTGGGGTCAGCTCCATAGTAAACTTCTTTAGTCCGGAAAGAGATAGAGGCTGCAAGGTACTAGCCGCCTGAGCAAGAGAGTCGGCTATCTGGTTCTTATTTTGTGGAATCAACTAAATGTTGAAGGCATCAAATCCTTCAATGAGGTCCCACACTCTGTGTCTATAGTTAGTCATTCTCCTATCATGACAAGAGTATTGTCTCCTAACTTTCTTGACTACTAACTCAGAATCTCCAAAAACTTGCAAGATCCTAACCTTTTTCTTCAATGCCATTAACATTCTGTGCACCAAAGCTTCATATTTTGCTACATTATTCGTACAATGAAATTGAAGTCTATAAGCAGCAAAAAAAATCTTACCTCTTGGACTAATTAGCTTGAAACCTGCCCCAGCTCCATTCTTTGATTTGGACCCATCGAATCTTAAAGTCCAACAACCAGCAACTGCAAAGTTCCCTATTTTTTCACTTGCACTATTACTGCCAAATGGCTTTTCAGAAGGCATCACTCCTTTTCTTTTAGGATCTTCTTGGACATTCAGGATATCAATTTTGACTATAGGAGTGGGGTTGATACATTTCTGTATTTTTTCCACTGCAGCCTGGCATAAGCAACAGTCTAGTTCTGAATGAGAAGCATTATGCACCCTGCACCAATTGGGCAAGAGTAGCTCTCCAAAGTTCATTCCTCTTCCCAGCTGAACTTGATCTTCAATGCACTTCTGAATGAACTCTTGAAAATTATCTAGCAAACCAAGCTAACTATCTTCCAGATCATTATCATTTTTAGTTGGTTCGATCAGGACTTCAGTACCACTAGATTTTGCTGTAAGGTCAACAAGTGTTGTGTGGAACATAAGAACTTCCTCCATATCTGGCTCTTCAAGAGGAGCAACAAGCATATAGTTACCCATAGTCACTTCTGATACCAAAATTTTAGTAGAGGTTTTTTGATATTCTGTAATCATGTACTTCATTCTGGGTTCTCTTTCAATTCTAATCTGGTTTGGCACTCCCTTCCAAGGAAGCCACATATGGGAGTGATCAGTCGAGACAAATCCATTCAATGCTTTGGTGAAGTCTCTTCCCAGAATTAGGCCATAAGCGTTAGGTATGTCAGCCACCTGTATATTGATAACCTGCTGAATCCTAGGATCAGAAGCAATCTGCATATGAATCATATTTAACTCTCCCACAACATTGACTTCAGTCCTATCCAATTGTGTGACTTTCTTTTGTGAGTCAGTAGGAGCAATACCCATAGCTCTACATACACTAAAAGGCATAACATTGGTTGAAGCACCAGAATCCAATAGACAATTATGCAAATTCTTACCAAATATTTGAACATAAATCAAGAATGGAGGTGTGTCTGTTTTCCCTTGAAACAGAGTTAAGGGAGTATCTACTTGAGCAACTTGAGATTTGTCCTTCTCCTTCCTAGCATCTCCAGGGGGCATATGGACTTGATTATGAGTCTGATTTTGTCTTCCTACTGATTGAGAACTAGATGCTCTATTGACACTCTCGCTAACTGATTTATCTTGTGACATGGAATTTGCATTATAAGCTCCCAAGACTACATTCCTAATGGTTGGAACTCTTAATAATTCAAATGAAAATAAGCTTACCTTTAATTTTTTGAGTTCTTCAACAACATACAGGGCCAATTGCTCCTCACTTAGATCAACAGGGATATCCCTTGGATACTCGATCATTCTGTCTTTGTTTGCATCAACATTTCTCCCTCTTGGCACATCAGCATGTCCTAGATCTTGAGATAAATATTGCTTGGACACCTGAGGCAGTGATGGATTATTGCTAGCATTAGGGTCTAGAGGCGTGTTGAAATTGTTCGGTGGAATGGAAGTAGTGAAGGGGCCCCTAGCCTGTGGGTGTCTATGTGGAAATTCCCTCAAATCATACTTCTTGATAGGTCTTTGGAAGGTCTGCACTTCTTCAACATAAGCCTCTTCTTCAACATAAGCCTCTTCTTCATCTTTGGGATCATTATCATTCACTGGACTCTCATCAAATAACTGTGTTATTTCATCCCCATTACATACCTAGTCTACCTCTTCCTCCAACTGGTCAGATTCCTATTCAGGTACATTCTCCTTTCCTTGAGGAAAAGGAGCATGGTTCAACACCAACACTAGTGAATTGTAAGGATTAGATGGTACTATTTCCTGACTACCTGCATTATTCTCCACTTCGTATTGAAAGATTGAGGCTGCTATTTGGAATTCTTGACAATCTAACTTAGAATGCTGACTCATTTTGTGGAGCCTACACCATCCTAATAAAGCAGCCTCAGCCAGATATACACCACTAGGAGACTTCTCTTGATTAGCTGGCTGATTGACAGACTGATTGACAGGTTGATTAACTGGTTGATCCAGTGGGGTGGGGAATCCTCCATTGTTGGGCCTTGTGTTCCAAGTCATGTTATGTCCCAATGGTTGCCTCCTATCAAACCCTTGTCCACCACCTTGCCCTCTGTCAAAGTTCTGACCTGAGGACTGCCCTTTATCATAGTTTTGTCTTCTGTCATTATTATACCCTCTATCATTATTAAATCCCTTGTCATTGTTGTATCCTCTATCCTGGTTATATCCTCTTTCATTATTGTATCCTTGATCATGACGTTGCCCTCTATCAAAGTGATGTCCTTGTGGATTCTCTCTGTTCTGATTGGACTACATATTTCTCTGATCAACTTGCAACTAATTTTTTTGGTTCCTCAAGTAAGTCACCTTCATATTTAGCTTCTTTATTTGTTCAGACAATTCATCCAGTCTTTCCTTGTCAGGATTACTATATGGAGGCCGATTCGCATTATTCTGGGAATATCCTACTGCAACATTGGCATTCAGTGATTGATTCAAGACTTCAGAATTTTGCAGGTATGAAGGATAACTAGTCTAAGGCTAGATATGCAGAGGTTGATTCACATTTTGCTGAGGGTAACTGATTGTGGATGAAACTTTTCCCACGGAAGGTCCTGGGTGAGGGACCAGAGGCAACTGAGGTACTGGATTCATGATTGGAGTATGGTTTTCCAGAGCTTGGTTGAGAGCTGGAACTTGTCCAGGGTGAGCAATGGGTCCTAATGAGGGTAAGGTCCCAGACATATGTTTCCTTGGATTAGTGCTAACTTTCACAACCTCTGTATATGCATCGAGTAGACTAGCAGGAGGGTTATTACTCCACTTCATAAAGGTAGCTGTCAAACTATCAAGTCCCTCATAATAAACTTCTAAAGCAGTGGGATCATCAACAGCATAAGGGGCCTACAGTATGGTATAAGCATGATAAAACCTATTGTTGAAAGATCCTATAGGCTCATTGATCTCCCTCTTCACATTAGTGAACTAACGGTAAAGCTCATTAGAACTAATGGGAATTCAAAACTTCTACAAAAAGGCAGCCTCTAGCTCAGTCCAATGCTCGATAGACCCAGCAAGAAAATGGTTGTACCAATAGAATGCATCCTCTCCCAATGAATAAGGAAATAATCTACATGCTACATCCTCATGGTTTATCCCTCTATCCTTAAGGCCTGTCTGAAAGATCTTGATGTGTTCCTCAATGGTCCTATTTGGATCATTGACATGGAATTTTGAATAAAAGTGTTCAGGATTTTTGGGCATGACATTGTAAATGGAAAAACCCAATGGAGATGGGTTGGTTGCTAGGAAATCCATTGGTGGAGGTGGGGGTGGTAATGACTGATTTATGACTGGCTAAGGTTGTGGACTGGGAATGCCCTCAGACTCATATGAACCTGATGAAGATGGGGATGATGGAGATGAGGGAGGTGGATGGGGTGATGATGATTCTCCCCTTCTATTGCTCCTTCTAAACCTATTGGGGTCTGGTGATTCCTGAAATTCCTCCTCTCCTGGAGCAGATCTTGTTCTTCTTCTTAATCTTTCAGGAAAGATGGCGTTCAAAAATTGATCCAGCTTCTAGCGCCAATCTGTTGATGATGTTTTCTGCACAGCAACAACTCAGACAGAATATAATATCCTATCTCACTTGAAAGGTAAATCTCTATCAGCAAGCTCAAGAGATAACTCCAAGGTCTCTAATGTCAGGTCTTGACAATGCATAAACAACTCAGTGATAAATGTGAAAATGCTAGTAATCACAATGGGACCTTACTACAAGCAAAATACTGAATCTCAATTTATCATATCTAACAATGTAATGATACTTCAATCCTAAATTTAACCCAATAATCAAAGAAATAACAAAAGATAAGGGTTTCAAACATATTTCTAAACTTAATACTAAACCTAAGATTAACAATGAAAATGACCAACACTCGAAATGGACCAATCCCTCCAAAATTGATTTCTACTTGACCCAGATGAATCTGCAATCTTATATAAATAGTGAAATCTTCTAAGGTGTTAAGATTTTCAAATCATGAACATTCATTCAAACAACCCTATTGCAATTGAAATGAATAAACACTCACAATTGAACTAAGCACAATGAATATAAAAGTCCAGGCTAACTTTGCAAAGCAACTAACAATCAGTTGGTTGCGAAAAGTATGGACCAGGGATTGCTGCAACACTTCAAATATCAAACCATAAACATCATTGAATCAAATCTAACCTAAATATTAACCTCCTCAAAGAAATTCTAAAGATAGAATGACAAGAACCATGGAAGATAAGAAAAACACAAGTATGGCACCAAATCACAATGTCATTACTTGCATCAAATTATCCACTGTAGCAACAATTCCAACTTTCTGTTACAATATTTGCTTGAGAACAACTACCTGCTAACACTTTCTCTACTTAATTCGCTCTAACTATCTCTCTATTTGTCTATGTCTAAAATTTCTTAACCCTTACAAATGAGGCAAAATTCCAAATTTATAGAACCCCCAAAACATGTCAGCCTAGATAGGATTTTACAATAATAATTAGGCACCAAAATTCGGCCAAGAGAAATTCAAAATAAAATAAAATATGCATTAAATGCATGAACTTCATCCAAGTCAGCCTAGGATCTCCAATGTAGCTCAGACCAATGCATGTAAAAATAATAGGGAAGCACAAATCTCGATGTAGCCAATCATTAGCTACCTTCCTCCTTGTCCTTATGTTGATCTAGCATTTCATGAAATTTTAAAATCACCCTATCCAAGTCGGCCACAGGTGGCAAATGAAAAACCCTAAGTCACCTCTCAATTGATGCAATTTCTTCCCTTGGCTATTTTACCGACTTATCCCAATCCATCTTATATGTTAGGTATTTGTCAATGACAACAATGTATGTGGCCGAATCATCCAATTGATACTTAGAAATAGAATCATCATTAATTGGGGCATAAAAATCATGCCACCACTTCCTCAACTGTTCCAAAATTAAATATTTGGGAGCAATCTTCTTTCTCCCTGTCATAATCTCCAAAAAGGCAATGGAACCATTGTACACACCAGCTAGGGTATCATCAATCTGCCTCCTCTGTTTATAAATTTTTTTCAGAACCTTCTTCCTAATCTGCAATGCTTCAAATCATTACCAAGGTTTAGCAGCTCCGAAGGAAGGAAGAATCTTATCACTTACCAACTTATCCCTAGTGTACTCCATGATAGTTTTGGTTTTCTACAGCAGGAGATTTGTATCTTCCCTATCCTGTTCCAACACCGCCTTCAACCAATCAGTTGCCCTTATAGCATCCTTCCCAGTCAACAAAATCTCCTTGATAGCTTCACTACCCTTGGTTCGTACCCCTTGCAACCAATTTGCAGTGGAAAGAGTGGAAGCCTTAATCTTTTCCAGCTCGGTAATGGTCTCCTGAGGTAAAGGCTTTACAGCAGAGGCAGAGGGGTTAATAGATTGCAGGGGCTTCATCAACTCTTCCAAGCATTCTGAGATTCTCATTTTCCTTCTTTAGCTCTTGCTTGGTCTTTATTTTCTTCCTCAATCTGCCCAAGATAACCGCACTAGAACCTTGGTAATCTTCAATATCCTACTCAACAGAAGTGGGCCCTAGATTGAAAGTCTGAACATTATAATCCTTTCCAGCCACATCATCTCTATTTTTATCTAGAGCAGGGGTAGCAATGTGAACAACTCTATTATGATATTCATCCATTTCAATCCTTGAAATCACCCTAGCCTTCTTCTTATCTTTGTCTTTTCCAATCTTGGCTAGCACTTTAGCCTGTTTTCCCTCCTGCTGTTCCTTAGGTGCCTCTTCACTCAAATTTTATTTCTCAGGAGTCTCATCTGTCTTGCTTTCCTTTTCCTCAGCATGTTCTTCTTCTTTTACAAGTGATGGTACCTTTACTATTTCCTCTTTGGTTCCAACAGGTGACTCTGCATAAGCTACCAAAGGAGACCACATTACCTTATCAATTTATGCCTCTGCACTATAAAGGTCACCTTCATGAAATTCTTCTCGTTCAGTATCCAGATGATCCTCAACATTCTCTGACTCACCTGGTTTTCTTTGAGCTTCATGAGCGGAAGGCACATCATCATGCTGCTCCTCACAAGAAACCACCGGAGGAAGATCAACCTTAGGCACACTATCCTTGGGAGAAGGAGTCCTAGACCTCCTTGTATACACCTTGGCCTTCTCCTCTGAACTTTCAACATTTACCACTGGTGGGGTAACTTCTTCCCCTCCTACCTTGGAGCTTTCCTTCTCTGAGAATTTTATGACTCTTCTCCTTTTGGGTACAGGATCATCAACCTCAGGATTCTGCCCTTCAGTTTCCTTCTACTCAGACTTCTTAGTCCTTTTCCTCTTCTTAGCCTTCAACTTTCTTTTCTTTTCTACTTCCTGGGTTTCTGTTTCTTGAACACCTTTTATCTTGATTTTGAAAGGAGAATCCAACTTACCTTTTCCCTTAGGATCTTGCTCGGTCGATTCTTCAGAGGTGGAGTGAGGATCTAAATCTCCCATTAGCGCATAGGTGCATTGTACACCTTCATTTTCCAACTCCCATAGCTTGTGCTTTAGCCACATCTTGGTAAATTTGATACCTGGATCCATCAATTGTTTCAATTTTGCCTTTTCCTCTTCTAACCAATCCACATCACCAATTGGTCTGTCTTTTATTGCCTCAGAAGCATGATCCTGGATCAAGTTTCCATCATCATCAAGCTGGTCCAGGACTGCCCTCACATTGTATAGTCACACTGATTCAACTGGGAGGCAAGAAAACTTCCTCTTTCTGACTTCAAATTCATCACTACAATTGGCCTAGTAGTCTTCCAAATCAACCTTATAGCTATACTCTCTGCTGGCCTTCTTTTGAGCTTCCCCTGTAATATCAAATCTGGACCTCTTGGAATGGAAAGATAAGCCAAGAGTACTCATTTCTTCTTCTAAAGCCTGGGCAGAACCAATGGAAGGACAAGCCTCTCCAGTAGCAATCCTCAAGGGGAAGTCTCCACCAAAACCAATCTCATGCTTGTTGTATACACCTAAAAATGGTCACATCACAATAGTCTGGTAATTAATTAAATATTTTTAATATTTAATTAAATCTCTGAATTCAATCTACGTATAAATAAATTTAAATAATTTGTTTTTTTGTTCATTCTTTCATTTTGATTAAATAAATAAGTTTATTTCATCACTTTTTTTATCCATTTCTTAATTAATTAAATAAACAATACGATTTATTTATATTAATTATCATATAATCTTGGCTTGAATATTTTATTCAAAGAAAGATTAAATATTCTTCTAAAATTCATTCAAAATTCTATATTCTCAATATTTAATTAATTCTTCTAAAGTTCATGCACAATTAAATATTCCAAAATATTTAATTAAATCTTCTATATTTCTAAAATAAAAAATCAAACTCACATGAAATTAAATAAATCTATTTATTTAATATTGGATTATCTTCAACAACCATGAAACAAACTTCTAGAACAAAAAAATAATTTCTCTGTTCCTGTGCAAGTTTGTTCCCATGGGTTGAAGACAAGCCTCCATTCTTCTCTCCAACCTCCCAACATCTTCCATCTTCTTCTCAACCTCTCCATATCTCACCATTCAAAATTACCAGACAATCTCACAGTCATTGATTTTTGCAAGCTAGGCTCTTGCCTGTGAAAGTCTATAAAAAGGACTGCCGGGTCTCTGAAAAGGATAGAAGCTTTCATATAGGAAAACTATAGCCAATTTGTAGTAGCACAACCTTTTAACATCCATAGTTTTTAGAATCATAGCATATCATGGCCAATCATCCTCATAGCTTGGTGCAGGAGCACCCAAGGCCTTCAAGGAGCTCTTCAAAGGTCAGAAGTGTGCAGGTGTCAGGAGGACCTTTCCATCAAATAAAAACATCAATAATGGTATCTTGGAGCCTATAATGGCATTTGGAATGAATAAAGGTAATGTGACTATCAAAAGTCCTAAGGGTCTTGAAAGGACCATAGGACCAAAAAAACCTTGTAAGTGGACCAATAGTGTCCAAGGGGTGTAGGTAGGTCTATAATGTTTTAATTAGATCAATTAAGGTTAAATATTGAAGTTTAGATAGTTTTTTGTTAATACAAATCAATAAAATGTAAGTTTGGAAATTCAAATATTTGAATTCCAATTTGGGCCAGTAACTAGTCTTTATGAGTTTTAATCACTTTTATGCAATTTAATCAATCCCAAATGGTTTGGGAAGTTGGGAATAGGATATACAAAGCCAAAATAATCATTTGTACGGAGGTTGGGCATTTGGAGCAAGGACTGTACGGACTGCTACAAGAAATAGTGAAAGAAATATAGTTTTCTTGCAATTTCTTTGAGTTTTTTGATGAGTTCTTGATTTCCATTGAAGTTATGATCATTTTTATTGTTTAGGAACTTGAACTTACATGTTTTGAAACCCTTATAGGTTCTGAGAGCAATAATAAATAAATTTTCTGTACAATACATTGATTGTCCTAAAAAAGAACACATAATTTACACTAGTTTGAGGGTTTATCATGGATAAATGATCCATTTCATGGGAGTTTATGACTGTATCTTGTGAAATGGATCATATTTAACATGTACCATACTGGACTAACAATATAATGTGCAGGAGAGATGAATACTATGGTGTACACCAAGATTTGACTGTGGAAAGTGCTTGAAGTTGGAGGCTAGGGTATAGCAGCAGAAGATCTGCCTTAATGAGGGGTGTGTTTTTGAGTTGGGATAGACTAAATATGTTGTCCTAATGGTGTAGAGTCAATGAGAAAGTTCTGGAAGTGATTGGAAGGTTAGTTTTCAAGAAGCCCTAGTTTTGAGGCAAGTTAAGGAGGGTTTTGTGTTTGAGCATGTTAGGGGTGTCCAAGAAGCCTAAAAACTTGGAATCCTTGGTTTTGAGTCATTTTAAGGGACTGTTGAAAGTTTCATGGTCATGGGTTGAGTTTAAAGAGGGGTTGCTTTGGAAAAGAGGGCTAATTAGGCCTAGTTTTTGAGGAGACAACAAATTTTGGAAGGGTTTGTCTGAAGCAAGTGATATCAAGGTTTGGATATGTTGTTTTTCATCACAAACCACATCTAAAATAGTCATTATATTGGAGGTTCCTTTGAAATATTTGAGAGCAAAGTCAAAAATCCTTTGCTAGAGGCCTAATTGGGCTAGAAGCCTAGTTAAGGTGAAAAATTGGTTTTGTGTCTAAGTCAAAGGGTTGGGCTTTGAAATCATTCAAGACAAGTTTTTTTTAGTCTTTTAAGAGTATTCCTAGGGTTTGGGTCCATAAGGAATGCAAATAAGTCATTTGGTGCATTATTGAGGCTTATCTCCACCAAGGTTCCTGAAGAAGGGTTGAGATTGCATCATTAAGTTCCTTGAAATCTTTGTGTTTGTTTGAAAGTCCTAGACCCTCTGCATCAGAGTGGTATTAGAGTAGTGAGTAGGTCCTTTAGGGATTGAAGAAACAAAAATGGCACCTAAGAATCAATTGGCAAGAGAGTTGGAAGAGTTAAGGGAAATATTGGAAAGGGAGAGAAGAGAAAGAAGGGAACAAGAAGCAACAAGAGAGCAGGCTAGAGCAAGAGAAGAAAGGAAATGGAGAAGGGAGAGAGAGACCATGCAAGCAAGGATAAATAGCCTTGAGAGGAGTAGGAGGAGAGAAGAGCAAGAAGACTAAGAAGACAATGATGAAGATGAAGAGCATGTGAGGGTAAATCAAGAACAACAAGCAGATGAGATAGAGGACACTGAGGAAAGGAGGTTACTGAGATTGTTGAAGGAAGTACAAGGTCATGGAGGAAAGAGTCACATAGATTTGCCTATCTATCAAGGGAAGATGGATAGTGAAGAGGTGTTGGGATGGCTTGATGCCTTAGAAAACTATTTTGAGTTTGAGGAGATGGATGAAGAGAGGAAGGTTAAGTTTTCCAAAACTAAGTTGAGAGGCACACCATTGACATGGTGGAATAGTTTTTAGAATGATAGGATAGTTAGAGGATTGGAAAAAGTCTCTACATGGGCTAGGATGAAGAGTTTGGTCAAAGAGAAGTTCCTACCATCTGATTATACCATTCATGTGAAAAGGATGAGGCAGAATTTAAAGCAAAAGGACTTGGATGTTATGTCCTATATTGAGCAATTTCACAAGCTTAGTATCAGAGGAGGTTATGAAGAAGAGGATGAGAAAGTAGCTAGGTATATCAATGGCTTGAGGTATAATCTACAAGATGAGATTGGTTTGCAATTGCCAAGGACATTAGGAGAATGTTTTCAATTGGCCATTAGAGAAGAAGAAAAGGTGAAGAGGAAGCAAGAAAGATCAAGCAATGGTGGAAGAGGAGGTAGTTCAAATAGGGGGAGAGGTAATAGAGAACAAGGACAAGGCAACAATGATAAGAGCAGCAATGACAAAGGTAAAGAGGTATTTTTTGATCAAAGAGGTGGATACACTCCTAGAGGAGGAGGCAGATTTGGATAAGGTAGAGGACCATTCACAGGTAGGTGTTTCAATTGCAATGAACCAGGGCATCCTTCCTTCAAGTGTCCTAAATGGGAACAATCTAATAGGGGCAGATAAAGGAGAGCTAACTTGGTACAAGAAGAAGAGGACAAAAAGGAGGAATCAAAAACATTCATGGCAGACCCTGTGACTGATGGTGAGTTTCTTATGGTTAAGCAAGGAGAAAGACTTCATCAAGAGCCAAAGGTAACTATCTTTAAGACTAATTGTCTCAGTCATGGTAAGATCTGCAGATTGCTCATAGATTCAGGGTCACATAGCAATTTAGTTTCACTTGATATGATAACCAAGCTAGGGATTGAAACATTTGATCATCCTACTCCCTACAAGGCCACTTGGGTAACTCAAGGACATGTAGAGATTTGTAAGAGGGCTTATGTAGATTTCTCAATTGGATCATATCATGATAGGGTGCTTTGTGATGTCATTCCAATGACTTGTGGTCATATCATCTTGGGGAGACCATGGCAGTATACTAGGCAAACATTGCATGATGGATACCATAACACATATTTGGTTCACAAAGGAGATAATAGATACAAATTAGTGCCTTTTCCTCTGGAGCAGTAAAATGAAAGTTTTATGATCTGTTTTGAGAAGAGTTTGCAGGTGAATAAGCAGGGTGAAACAGGGGAAGACATTGGTAGGTTGAGAAAAGACAAGTTGCAGTAGGGTTATGAGGTGGACAGTCCTTCAAATCAAACTTTGTGGGACTTAGACATTGTCAAGGTTGGAGACATTGCATGCCCTATAGTTGAGGGTGATAGAAGTGGTGTCCTTTCACCAAGGAGACAGTGGAATGAGGGTAGGAACAGGGCACAAGAACATACTATTATCAAACAACAAAGAGGACAAACCAAACCCTGTTTTGGTTCTCACATGATGAATGACAAGAATGCAGATTGGCAGAAGAGGAAGACAATGACTTTGGGAGATTACATGCCCTATCATTGGAAGATGAAAACATATGAGAGCAAGGGGTCTTTTGGTGGCAACACATGGGATACTTCTTGGGGCAAGAAATCTTTCTTTCTTGGGGAGAATGGTGCAGGAGCACCCAAGGCCTTCAAGGAGCTCTTTAAAGGTCAGAAGTGTACAGAGGTCAGGAGGACCTTTCCATCAAATAAAAACATCAATTATGGTATCTTGGAGCCTATACTGGCATTTGGAATGAATAAAGGTAATGTGACTATCAAAAGTCCTAAGGGTCTTGAAAGGACCATAGGACCAAAAAAACCTTGTAAGTGGACCACTAGTGTCCAAGGGGTGTAGGTAGGTCTATAATGTTTTAATTAGATCAATTAAGGTTAAATATTGAAGTTTAGATAGTTTTTTGTCAATACAAATCAATAAAATGTAAGTTTGGAAATTCAAATATTTGAATTCCAATTTGGGCGGGTAACTAGTCTTTATGAGTTTTAATCACTTTTATGCAACTTAATCAATCCCAAATGGTTTGGGAAGTTGGGGATAGGATATACAAAACCAAAATAATCATTTTTACGGAGGTTGGGCGTTTGGAGCAAGGACTGTACGGACTGCTACAAGAAATAGTGAAAGAAATATAGTTTTCTTGCAATTTCTTTGAGTTTTTTGATGAGTTCTTGATTTCCATTGAAGGTATGATCATTTTTATTGTTTAGGAACTTGAAATTACATGTTTTGAAACCCTTATAGGTTATGAGAGCAATAATAAATAAATTTTCTGTACAATACATTGACTGTCCTAAAAAAGAACACATAATTTACACTAGTTTGAGGGTTTATCATGGATAAATGATCCATTTCATGGGAGTTTATGATTGTATCTTATGAAATACATCATATTTAACATGTCCCATACTGGACTAACAATATAATGTGCAGGAGAGATGAATACTATGGTGTACACCAAGATTTGACTGTGGAAAGTGCTTGAAGTTGGAGGCTAGGGTATAGCAGCAGAAGATCTGCCTTAATGAGGGGTGTGTTTTTGAGTTGAGATAGACTAAATATGTTGTCCTAATGGTGTAGAGTCAATGAGCAAGTTTTGGAAGTGATTGGAAGGTTAGTTTTCAAGAAGCCCTAGTTTTGAGGCAAGTTAAGGAGGGTTTTTTGTTTGAGCATGTTAGGGGTGTCATAGAAGCCTAAAAACTTGTAATCCTTGGTTTTGAGTCATTTTAAGGGATTGTTGAAAGTTTCATGGTCAGGGGTTGAGTTTAAAGAGGGGTTGCTTTGGAAAAGAGGGCTAATTAGGCCTAGTTTTTGAGGGGACAACAAATTTTGGAAGGGTTTGTATGAAGCAAGTGATATCAAGGTTTGGATATGTTGTTTTTAATCACAAACCACATCTAAAACAGTCATTAGATTGGAGGTTCCTTTGGAAGATTTGAGAGCAAAGTCAAAAATACTTCGCTAGAGGCCTAGTTGGGCTAGAAGCCTAGTTAAGGTGAAAAATTGGTTTTGTGTCTAAGTCAAAGGGTTGGGCTTTGAAATCATTCAAGATAAGTTTGTTTGAGTCTTTTAAGAGTGTTCCTAGGGTTTGGGTCCATAAGGAAGGCAAATAAGTCATTTGGTGCATTATTGAGGCTTATCTCCACCAGGGTGCCTGAAGAAGGGTTGAGATTGCATCATTAAGTTCCTTGAAATCTTTGTGTTTGTTTCAAAGTCCCAAACCATCTGCATCATAGCTTAGTTTCAATAGCATCCATAATCCACAGCCCCTGTACATAATCTACAGCCCCTGTGCATATCCGTATATCACATTTTCACTCCATCAGCATATAGCATAGAGAAGTACTTTCCCTTTGCATACTCGTTCTGCAAGTTGCCATTCGGAGAAGCTTTGCTTACACAATCTAATAGCAGTAGCTTCAAGAAAATCCCTGGAGATAGAGGACAATGGAATGGTTCTGAAGAAGCTTTGTTTGTTTTCTTTGAATTCAATTATCTTGCTTTCTTTAGTTTAATGTTTCATTTGTGTGTTTTTATTGTTTTACTTTGATACTAACATTTCTCACACACATTTTTGGCGCCCACCGTGGGGCATTTGCCCCAAATTTTAACATCTTTTTGCAGATTTTTCTAACAGGTTACAGCTAGAAGAGCGATTCAGTGCATTAAACACGTTTCATGCCCGTTCACTATTTCACAGCGCTCTTTAACACTATCACAGCACCCGTTCACCATTTCGCAGCGCCCGTTCACCATTTCGCAACGCCCGTTCATCATTTCACAGCGCTCATTCACCATTTTGCAACGCCCGTTCACCATTTTGCAATGCATGTTCATCATTTTGCAGTGCTCATTCACCATTTCATAGCGCCGGTTATCAATTTCACAGCGCCTGTCAGCAATTTCATAGCGCCCTTTACTAATTTCACAGCGCTATTTTCTATAGCACCCTTTAAGTCTATTTTAGCACATTTTTTTACAGAATTTGCAAATTGTAATTTGTAAATTAGGTAGAGATTTGACTGGATCCGACGCAACCGTGGCCAGTAGGAACTTAATTGGAATGAATCAATCCTAGGATAGTCACTTAATCAAAATGAGTCAATCCTAGGATAGACATGGATTTTAAAATGAATCAATCTAGGGTATTCACTACACAATGATCTTGCAATTAAAATTGAACAATTTGCTTTTGTGAAGCAATATCTTCACTTAGAGTAGATCAATTATGATTTGAGTTTTAAAAATAACATTTGTTTGCTTTGTTTGTGGCAATAGGTCTATGCTCTCCCCTTAACTGGGTGATCAAAATACAAAACTTTCCTTTTCAATTTCATGCAAATTTACTGTTTTGATTACATCCTTTAGAGAGCCTGCTCTTGTGGGAAAAAGTACTCACCCAAGAGGAACGACTCAAGTGGGTTCAAGCCAAAGCCAGGCTATTCCACCCCACTATAAAATTTAAAGAAAATCTGGGGAAACCCTCTTTTGATGGTAGTGTGCATTGATAACCATCCCCAAAGCCTTTGTTCTAAAGGTAGGGAGGTCTCTCGAGGGAGTATATCATTTGCCACACCAAACGGAAACCCTTACTACGAACTTAGTGTAGTGGCTAACTTGTCAGTTTCCAAACATCATAATAATCATAGTGCAGGGGAGGGAAGAATCTACCCCCAAGACACTCACCATATAACTGCCAAGGACCGTTTGCTCAGGGGATCTGGTATCCACTTCCGTCACTTTGAGTACGCTCCTGGAAAAGACAAAAACACGGGTGCCCTTTCGGGGGTGACACGGCTGTGTGAGTCGACGCAGTTCTAAGATGTGGGCTATTGATTATTATGATGACCTACTTGAGTACTAAGAGTGAGTCTGTTTGATCTATCTATCATGTGTAAAACCTGTGACAACAATTTTTGGACAAAATTTTGGTCATACACTTAATATTTAGTGTTGTGCAGTTTTTGCACACACGCCCCACTTGGAGTAGGGACCCTCTTTTTTTGGTGTATTTGACCTTTGGTTCTGTTGGATTTATCATTTTAGGGTCTTGACATGTTGATCTTGTTGGCTTTGACCCTGCCTTGAGGTTTGAATTGATTGAAAATGAGTTTTGGGCCAAGTCCGGGTTTTCACTTGGATCCGGGATTTTCCAGTGCTGGCGGATTTTCTCGGGCCCTGGTTCCTTGTTCGTTTCTGACAGGATTCTCCGATTTTGGGTTTCTGCCTTACTTCGGGATTTTCCGGTCCTGGCGGATTTTCCCAGATTTTGCCAAAATCCTGATCTTCCTCATTTCCCCGGTTTCTGCATTTCCGTGGAATCCGTGTTTCCGCGCATTCTGGGATTTTCTGAAATTCCGCTTGGGGCTCGGGTTTCCGGACTTGTCAGAAATGTCTTATCGCGCATTAATGGTTGAGGTACCTTCACTCAGGTGGGTATAAGGGTGGATTTGGGGCATTTTTTTTAGCGCCATTCTAACTTCATTGCTCCCTTGCTGATTGCTCTGGTGATTGAGATTTCTGTTTGAGGCTTTGAGAATCGATCTTAATTTGTTTGCGTGAGGATTGCTTGAGTGCCGGTGTCGGTGTTTTCATTGCTTGGACGTGTTTGCTGCGAAGGTCACCTTTTCAAGCTTGAACTTCTTCCACTTCGATCCATGGTATGTAGTCATTGCCCTTCCGTTTTGCTTGTATGGTGATTGAGGGCTTTGCATTGGGTATTATTAGATTTGGGTCGGCCCTTGATTGATTTTGGTTTCATATTTATAGAGCCGGGGTTTGACCCGTTTTTAGTTATGGAACCCCACTTCCCTTACCCTATGAGCTCTATTTATCTGTGAGGTTGCGTATGTATCCTTTAGACGGAGTTCTGGGCTTGATTGCTTGTTCTTTCAGTGCAGAATCTGCCATATCGTGCGAAGTTGGGGTTTTTCTTCAGTGTTTGGGCCCAAAGCGAAGATTTCATGTTGTTTGAACGACTTTGTCCTTGTATCTTGTTGACTTCCCCGTCTTGTGAAGATTCGAGTGCTTTAGGTAAATTCTTAGCCGATACTTTAGACCCCAAAGCTTGCTCTGGTTTTAATGACAGAGATTTTCGATTTAGGGCATCATCGTTTTGATATGGGAATTTGTCCTTTGCAAGTTTCTGGGACTTTGGGGTCCTTTGCGCTCTGAATTTCATTGATTGTCGTCGGTTCTAAGATCATTCGAGCTTAGGTGGGGAGGATCCCGTGGTCGTTTGAGTTTTTTGTTCGCGTTTTGTCATTTTTCGGATTTTCGAGGTCGTCGTGGAATTTCCTCGCTTCCAGATTTTCCCGGTTTGGACTTATTCCGCAGACTGGGGTTATTTCCGACGCATTTTGGGTCGTCCACGAAAATCCGTTCCATCCGGATTTTTCCAGATTTCCTGTCTGATTGTGTCCTTTCAAATGTTTCGGTGATAGGATTAATGGAACTATTGTTTAATGCTTATTTCTTGTTGCCGATGAGTGAATTCAATGATTATCCTTTGTTTTTTTATCTGCACTAATGATTTATTTGACTAATGATGCTTTGGCGGCAGGAATCCGTCTGGGTCGGATTTCTCTGAAATTATGCCTCGACGGTATTTTCCCGGTTTGCATGATTTTCCCAGACTATCTGATTTCTCTGAATCTTGAAGGATTAGCATTTGGCAATGGATTTTGATTGATTTATATGATTTTGTGCTAACCTTTTAGATTGGAATATGAGCAATAATTGAATACTAATGATGATTTTTGGATATGCAGGCTGAATCAAGCAAGGCAGTTGCTAGAAAGTCTAAGGGTGGCGTAGGGGCTTCATCCATCTCTAAGACAGAACGACTACGACTGGACATGAAGAACCATCTTCCTGAAAGCAAAGTGTCTTCTGTGTGGGCCGAAGTATCAGATACTAATGTTGGTGCTTGGCGATATGAGGAGTTCAAACAGAGAACGGCCGAGAAAGATCAGTCAGCCCTGAGACAAGGGATGATGAACTCCGGATTGGTACATGTGGCAGGGTTCCCTCCGGCAGTTCAGTGTTATGAATTAATCTTGGAGTGCGCCCGACAATACGACTTTGATACACAGAGAGTGGTCAGCACCGAGGGGAGAGTCTTGGCCAACTTCAGTCTGGCCTCCATTGCGTAGGCTTTCAGTATGCCAGATCTTCCTTCAGTGTGTGCCTTGAATATTGACACTGCCAGGACCTACTATGAGAATGAGCCAGTCAAGGCTCAGCAGATAATCAACTCATGGCTAGAGAAGCCAAAATCCCATCATTCGAAGTTGCCCAAACAGCTGCACAGGGTAAAATTCAGGTCAGATGTATATGATGCCATCACACTTCTGAGCAGGGTGGCCGGATTGAGAAGTGCAGGGGTATTGGAGAATTGGATGGTCCATGTGATCACCAAAATTAGTCAAGGGACTAATTATCACTGGGTAGGGCTCATCAGTGCTGAGATTGACAGACAGTTGAGGAATGTTTTGGAAGCAAAGAAATTCACTATGTCCTCATACGTAATGTATGTGTTGGCCATCTCCTACCCCTACAAAGGTCTGAGTCTGAGGGGAACAATTGGACAGGATATAATCTATGAGGTTTATCCGGAGTTGCATCTGGGGCATAAGGATTACAGGAGGGCAAATGATGCATTCACAATGCATATCACCCGGACACTCCAGAATGCTGAGCACCTCAGATTATCCGATGGAGCTAAAGGACTAATCAAGAACTACGGAGCATGGTTCATCCAGTTCCCTACATTCACTTACCTCAGGATTGATGGATGCCCAGTTGCTCCTTACAGGTTGCCTCGGTATCCCACTGACCACATTGTGCTACTGGAAGTTGTAAGACAGATCTGTGAATTTGATGCGGTGGTGAAGAGGGAGAAGCACAAGACAGGCTTCGGAGGAGACTTCCCTCTTGGGATTGGTGTGGGAGAGATGTGCCCGTCTATCCAATCAGCTCACACCGCAGGGGAGGAACTGGCAGCCTATGGATTCTCCTTCCATTCGAAAAGAATGAATTTTGATATAACTGGAGAGGCTCAGAGGAAAGCTACCCGGGAGTATAGGCACAAAGATGACTTGGAAGACTATTGGGTCAATATCAAAGATGACCTTGAGGCGAGGAAGAAAAGATATTCTAGGTTACCTGTGGAGGCCATTAGGCAATATAATGTTAAGCTGATTCTGGATCAACTTGATGATGACGGAAACCTGGTTCAGGACTATGTCTATGAGGCCATAAAAGATAGGTCAGTCGGTGACATCGACTGGAATGAGGCTGAAGTGACAGAGTTAGAGGACCTGATGGCTCCTGTCATGAAATTCACCCTTTCTTGGGTAAGGCATAAAATTTGGGAGTTGGAGAATGCAAAGGTAGCTTGCACCTTTGAACTGATGGGAAATCTCAACCCCATGTCGACTTCTGAAGAATCTGGGGAAGATGACCCCAAAGGGAAAACAACAAAAACTTCACCATTCAAGATAAAAGTCAGAGGTCTCAGGGGAACTGAGCCTGAAACGAAGAGGAAACCTAAAGGGAAGTGAAGGTGGAAGACCCTGACAATCAGCAAGTCCTCTGATGAGGAGGAAATGGGGAAAGTTGAAGAGGAGGATGCTCCTCCACTGCCTAAGAAAACTAGAACAACAAGGACTGCCAAGAAGAAATATCAAGTTGCTTCAGAGGATGAACCTCCAATTGTCGATGTGGAGAGTTCCGGAGGGGAGAAAACAAAAGTTTACACAAGGAAATCAAGGACTCCCTCTCCCAAGGATGCTGCAGAGCAGAGAGACTCTTCCCCGAAGCTACCAGTTGAAGAGCCACCAAGGTTTGTTTCTCCGCCGCCAAGCGCACCTGAACCAGAGAATCCGGATAAGCATGAAACTAGCGGGGAGGCAGAACAGTTCAAGGAAGGAACACTTTTCAGTGAGGCAGCTGGGCTTGAGGTAGAAACGGAAGAAAGACACACTTCTCCGTTGGTGCAATATGAAGATTCCCCGGAGAGTGTTAGAGGCCGCGGATCGCCAGAGCTGGAAGAAAGTATCCCTGCTAGGACTCCATCACCGGTGCTTCCAGAATTAGGACTCGAAGAGGCCGACCAAGGTGAACAGCTTCCGGAAAAAGAAGATGATAGGGCAACCGCAGAAGAAGAAAAGGTGACAGAAGAACTGGGAGAAACAAGAGTAGAAGAAATCCGGACTGACCCTGTAGCTCCGGACTGGTTGGAGAAGGAACTTGCAAGGAGGAAGCAGGTGATTGTTGAAGATACTCCCTTGGACTGGGATGAGATGTTGTCAAAAATTGGCAAAGGAAATAAAAAGAAGGCTGCCAAGGTCATCTCCCGGGTGGAAAGGGATGAAGCGAATAACCGGGTTGTCCATATTGCTACTCCTGCCACAGATAAAATGAGAGATGATGTTACAGGCCAAGATTATAATGTTCAGACCATTAACCTTGGGTTGGCCTCCCTGGAGTAGGATATTGAGGAATTTGAGGGGTCTAGTGCAGTCATTGTTGACAGATTAAAGAGAGAGACTCAGACCAAACGAGAGCTGAAGAGAGAAAATGAAAGGTTAAGAAAATGCTTGGAAGAGGTAATGAGGCCTCTGCAGTCTCTCCACCCTTCTTCTGCTACTCCGGGTTTTCTACCTAAAGAAACAATCTCCAGGATTAAGAAATTGAAAGCTTCAGCCCAAGCTGCAATAGATTGGCTGATGGATGTCCAGACCAAGGGGGATGATGCTATCAAGGAGATCTTATCTGTGGGAAAGGATGCAGTCCAGGTGAAAGAGCTGTTGGAGCATATCCTGTCTCAGGATAAGGGTGACATGGACCTCCTATTGCAGAAATCGAAGGTTATCCTGGGACATGGCAAGGAGCAATTAGCTAAGGATGGAATCCTTCCTTCCTCCAGGTTGGACGAGCCGTGGGAATGGTTCGAGGCACTGCAGATTAGGCAGAAGGCATTGAAGAAAATACAGAAACGAAGAAAGTCAATTGACAGTGAGCTTACTGCAGTCTATGAAGGGTGCATTTCCTTCTTTGAGGTGATGACAGGGAGGAAGAAGATAGCTCCCAAGTATCTGAGCTTGGAACAATTGAAGGAATGGTGGCATGAAATTTATGCCCCGGATGCTAATGGAGTTGTCACCGGCCACCTACTTGATGATGCAGCTACATACTTGGCGGTGGTGGATAGATACATGGCCAGCAGGGAGGATTGGAACAAAATTGTTGAACGGTCCAATGAAGAGATAGATTCCATTAAATGCCGACTCAGGGTTTTACCATCGCCACCTATTGCTGAGTTGGATGGAATATTCTTGAAGGTCCAAGGGTCACCCGGGCAGAAGAAGGATAAAGGGAGTAGCAGTTAATGCTCATTTCGAGATTTGTGCTTCCCTATTACCATGGGGCATGCATTGGACCAGACTTCCTTGGGGACTGTGTCTAAGCCGACTTGGATGATGGTATTTAATGTGTGCCTTAGTTCGTTTCCTTGGCCGACCTGTTTTGGCAGTTTTTATTATTTTGTAAAAATGTTTGGCTGGGCCGACATGTTTTGGGAGGGATTTGCTATTAATGGGCATTTTTGCCTCATTGTAAAGGGTTATACATTAGCAAGAAGATATTAGAAATTAAAAAGGCAAGAGTTAGAGCATTTTTATTTCCTTGAAGCAAATATTATATCAGAACAGTTGAATTGTTGCAGCATTTTGGTGATTAATACAATTGAAGACATTGTGGTTTTCCTGGTGCAATCTCTTGTGTTATTCCATCTTGCATGGTTCCTTTGTTCTATCTCTCGAATTGCTTGAAGATTTAGGGTTTAGTATCCAGAAATAAATTAGTTTCAGTTTGATAAATGATGTTTATGATTTCATATTTGGAATGTTTGTAGCTATCTCTGGTCTATACTCCCAGTAACTATCTGATTGTAGTCGGCTGGTGAAGTCAACCTGGACTGTATATTCAATGTGCTTAAGTTCGATTGTAGATGCATGTCTATGATTTGAAAATCTATATTCCTCAGAAGATTGAACCGTTCTTGTAAGATTGCATTGTGGGTTGAACAAGAGCTAGTTATTTGAGATAGGTCCATTTCAAATATATGTCATTCACATTGCTTATCCTAGCAGTAGTTTAGATCTTATCACTTCCTTGCATCCCTATCTTTTGCTATTTCTTTATTATTCAGTTAGATTTAGGATTTAAGATCATCTTATTGTTAGATCTGATAAGTTGAAAGATCCAGTTTGCTTGTAGTAAGGTCCCTTTGTGATTACCAGCATTTTCACATAATTATCTGAGTTTTTTTATGCATTGTTATGACCTAACACCCGAGAGACCTTGGGGTGATTTTCAGTGATTTATTATTGAAAATAATCTTTCAAGAGAGATAGAATATTGCATTCTGTCTGAGTTGTTGCTGTGCAGAAAACACCATCAACATTTAGTATAGGACTTAAACACAACTATTCTACAATTTGCTTGATGTGTTTTCAATACATTAATTCAGTAAAAATCATCCAAAACTCACAATCACATTAATTACTCCCATGTTAAGAGATTGGAAATCCACAACCTTTGTTAAGAAATCCATTCTCAAACAAATCAAAAAACCAAAGAAACCACTTAGCTACAAGAAACTATTGAAGAAAAGACGATTCTTGTACCAAAGCCAAAAGGTTTTACTTAAACATAGAACCTTTCTCCATCGATACCATGACTGTGTTAGATGTTTCACTGATGATTATGCTATAGAACCATTATACTCACAAGCTTTCTTTCAAAGAAGAGCCCTTTCTCAAAGGAACAACCATAGTCAACACATTCATTTTTGTTATATTCCCCAACCTGCAATTGAATATTCTACTTGTCCAAATCAATTTCTGCAATAGAGAACTCACTTCCATTAGGCATTTTCTCACAAAATTCATCTTTTACGAAGCTAAGATCAAACTTCATAAAGTGAAAAATCATTTCTTCTTGATCTTTTGCTTACATTCCCGCCAACAGGATTTTCATCCTTTCACTTAGGGAACAACACAAGCTAAAGATTAGAAATCTTTCAAGTCATAGAATCTTCATTCTATCCTGACTTTCATCTCTATCACAAATTGCACTATTTCACTCTTTTGATCAAAAGTTAGTAGAATTTGGAACAAAGCTTATACCTGTTGTTACGAGATCTCGAAAGCACATAGAAAAAGATGAAAGAGAAAGTACCACAAGAAAAATGGATGATAATAGTGAGAAGGAAGAGAATCCATTTCATATTGAAGAGATAACAGAAGAAAAACTTCAAGAAGCAGAGCAGGATCCCCAATTCCATACGTTTATAGAAAGAATTCTAGAACAAAACAAAGAAAGATATTTTATTTCATTAGCTAATCAAGGAGCTAAGTTACCTTCCAATTTTGATATAGAAGGGATTAAAGCGAATCCTGAAACTCCTCCTAATGATTTTAGTGCCCTTACTCAACAGATAAAAGAATTAGAAGGGCAAATAAAGGAAATGCAAGGGGGTGTAACAAAGAAATATGTTTTGGATGACATATCTCCTTATCCATTTGATAGGAGTCTTCAAATGATCCCTTTTCCAAAACATTGCGAAATACCTAAATTTGATAGGTACAATGGGAAAACTGACCCCATTGAACATGTGAGAGATTTCTGAAATATGAGTCTAGAATTCGCTTATGAAGATACCTACCTAATGCGATTGTTCCCATGAAGTCTGGGTGGGCAATCCATGGAGTGGCTTTCTAAGATCACTCCTCCCATCAAAACTTTTGAGGAGTTGATAAATCAATATATATCACAATACGCTTACAACATCCAACACCAGATAACCATGCTTGATCTTTGTAAAGTGAAACAAAAAGTAGGGGAATCTTTAACTACATTTTTGCAAAGGTGGAGAAGATTGTTTGCACGATATCCCGTCCTATTCCTGAAAAGGAAAAGATGGATATCTTCATCAATAGCCTAGATCAAGAATTAAGCTACAGGCTTAATCTTCATTGTCCTCCCAACTTTGAAAAATTGATTGAGAATGCAATCACCATTGAAGGGGCTTTGGTTAAAAGAGGAGTGATAAAAATTGATAATCCAAGTTCATCCAATCAAAACAACAATGATAAAACAAGGTTTTGGAATAGAAATAAAAATGTTGTCAATGATGGTATAGTGGATGCAAACAATTTATGAACAAGATCATCTATCTTCAACTTATCAAGTGCTCCACGAAACATCCAACAAGGTGGATCTATGGAAAATTAGATTGTTAGCTGATTAAATCAATAAACATAAAAATCCCATGAAGTAACAAAGCACAAAGGAAATAAAAATGAAAATAAAAGGAACAATGTTACCAGAAATCTCCATCTTCCATGATTCACCTTTGTTACACCTTCTAGTTTGCAGCAAATCGGATGAGGCCCTCAAATTTCAAATGAGCAACCTACAGTAATGTCTAAGCCCTATGCAAATGTTGAAGGATTTGATAGAATAATGCCTATGTCTATGACAATATGCTAAAATGAAATAATGACTACTAATGCCAAATGACTATAATGCCTGTATTAAAAAATGACGGGGTCCGATCCCGAAATTATGAGCAAAATTGTCTTTTATAGAAAACACAATTTTGAGTGAACGGATGAGATTAAAGACCTAGAATGAAAGGTACAGATTAAACCTGAGAATCCCTAATTAGGGTTAGGGAAAATTCATTAATCGAACGGTCAAAATAATATCTCAGATAATTGGATCGACGGTGGAGAATAAATGGGATAAATTAATTAGAAAATAAAGATTTTCGAAAATCAAGAAGATAAAGATTGTCTGATTTGCGAGATTTGAAAAATCAAGAAGATAAGATTTGAACTGAAGATCAGATTTGGAAAATCAAGAATCTACCCGATTACTTGATTTTTGGAAGATTAGTTACTAATTTGAATTAAATTAATTCAAATTATGGATTTTATGAGACAAATAAATAATCTTTTTCAGATTATTTACCAAAATAGACTGACAGTTAAGATTGTGATGACATTTTAAATAATTGATTTATTTAAAATGAGAGGAATATTAAATTGGCAATTAAATAATTAAATTAAATTATTTAATTTAGAAGATAAGATTAACTAATTAAATAAATTAATCCATTTATTTAATTATGACAGTTAGTGACATATTAAATAAATAAATGTAATTCATTTATTTAATAATCAGGAAGAAATATATGACGAAGGGGAATTAAATAAATTAAGAAATTTATTTAATTAAGGGAAGACAACTAATTAATGACGTATTTAATAAATAAATATAATTTATTTATTTAATAATCATGAGGAATACAAAGACATGAATTAATTAAACAATTATAAATTATTTAATTAATAGTCGAATGTGGACCAAGGACATAATTAAATGTCATAATTATGCCAGGACGAAAGTGGTAAAAATGAAGCTTGCAGGCCTAGGTCATTTTTAGGTGTCTACATTTTTCCCCTCTTTGTCATAATGTAGCATGTCGCATTGTGACAAAAAATAAGTCGAGAATATGCCCCAGTTAATGTACGGAGTATCTTTGCCCCCTTGGGAAATATTTTGAATTTTGTGTCGGCGACTGAAAAATTTGTAAAAGGGCCCAATAAATCAATCTGATGACCAGAAAAACAATGGATAGCATCGTGAGATGGACGAGAGAAGACAACAAGACTGACGAGAGAAGATGACCAGACCGAAGAGGAGGAGATGACCAGACTAATGAAAATGCATGTTAATTCCTAGACCAAATCCTTCAAAACTTTACCATAGGACATTTGTATTTATTGCTCTTTAATCATCATTGGGTAGACTATTGTAATGGCCAAGAAACACCATGATATGACATAGATCAAGGTGTGCAAGGTTGTACCATCATGTAAGACAAGCAGTCGCATACAAAGAAAGACAAGGACAAATCATGAAACGTCGTTGCTTCTCTAAATCCTGTTTCCAGGACATCCTTGAGAAACTAGCAGCATGATTGTCAAAATACAAAAAAATAGAGCCCTTACCATGATATGTCATTTTTCTAAATCCCAAAGTCAGGACCTCGCTGAAAAACTAGTAGTCATGCGTCTCAATCGTCATGATACATTGTTGCTTCTCTAAATCCTGCTTAGTGGGACCTCGTTGAAAAACTAATATCATGATAAAAACTAAAAGACAATTGTCAAGTGTTTGCCAAGTGCGTCTGGATATCCATTGTTCTGATGTCAAGATGTCAGGTTTAATGATGATGAGATGTCCGAGTATTAAAGCTTTGATGCTGGTCAAACAACAAATGTCTAAATTTGCCAAATTCAGGAATGACACATCCTGAATCATATGAATGCCAAGAGAATTAATCTCCAAATGTCATATGACGGTGATGATGACGATGCCTAAGAAGGACACATCCTGAGGCATAAATGACACAGTTGGCTCTTCGGAAGGACACATCTGAAGAAAATTGACTTTAAGAGGAGCGATCCTTAGATGCCGAGAGGATCTCTCGAAATGCCGAATGACAGTGTCGATGCCTAGGAAGGACACATCCTAAGGCATGAATGACAGAGGTTATCTTATAGAAGGACACATCTAAAGATTAACCTAAAGTTGACAGTTTGACAGGTTATGATGATTTGACCTGCTTTGACTGGGTTTGACTTGTGTTTGACTATGTGTCGATTTGGTCATGATGATATGACTGACCTGTTGATGAGATTGTCATGCTGAAGGAATGATTGTTTTACTTTGTTTTTAGGAGTTTTCCTATCTGGAAAATGATTGAAGACTTTTGACGTGTGTGCCAGTGTAGTGTCATGAACCCTAATGGACTGACCTAGTGCAGCTTCGGGGGCTCATCGACAGATGGCCTTGCCTACGTCATACACTCAGAGACCTCGTAGTTCAACCCGATCAATGACTTTGTCCAAGGGACAGGAGTTTGAATCGTGATTTTATTCGGATAAACCTAAATGGACTGACCTAATGTCTTGGGGACTCAAATTTGAGTCTTGCCTACGTAGCAAATGCGCAGAGACAACATAGTTCGGAAAAATGACAAAGACTGATTGATATGACTGACTTTAACAAGAAATAATGATGTGTTCGTGTTCTTCCAGCAGTTTGATGTTTTGTTTGTGGTTTTCTTCAGGACGTTTTATGATTTTTAGGTCTTTCTTCAGGACATTTTATAGTGTTTTTGGTCTTTTTTCAGGACTTTTTGCGATGTTTTTGTCTTTTTTTTTAGGACTTTTTGCCAATGTTTTTGTCTTTTTTAGGACTTTTTTTGCGATGTTTTTGTCTTTTTTCAAGACTTTTTGCCAATGTTTTTATCCTTTTTTTAAGGACTTTTTGAGATGTTTTTATCTTTTTTCAGGACTTTTTGCCAATGTTTGTCTTTTTTTTTCAAGACTTTTTGCAATGTTTTTGTTTTTTTTCAGGACTTTTTGCCAATTGCGAAGATCATGTGCGACATCCACTGCAGTTTCATGATAAAAATTTTGCCCCCAGTCAGGTCCAAGACTTAGCCATTTTTAAAGAACATGGACAGGATGCTGCTAGTTTACTAGAAGGACAGTCGTCAGGACTTGATGTCGATCGTTTATCCACTATGACAGGTAGGGTAGAATGTGGTGGCGGTTTGAATAATAATGGCGATAATACCTTTTATCCTAAGCCAAGGCAGAAAAAGTGACAATAGATGGCAGAGCAATGATTGACTACAGATGGCGCCTGTTTGCCAGGTTTTCACCATGGTACTTGTCTAAAGTGCCTCTTTGCCAGGTTTTCACTATTGAACGAATCATTTTTTTCTTTACTATTTTTTTGACTTTTTGATTTTTTTTTTAAATTTTTTTTTGTGTCACCAAGACGCCTGTTTGCCAGGTTTTCATCAGGGTGACAATTTTTCATCATTTTTCAATTTTTTTGTATTTTACGGTTTCCAACTCAGTCCTCTGATGCTATGCGTAGAACCTTCGAAGATGTAAACTGTTGACGGGCTTTGTCAGTTGTTCTCTATCTGGTGTGGCCAGTTGATAAGCTCTAGAACCGAAAGAGGATATGATAATGTAGGGACCCAACCAGTTTGGTTCAAACTTTCCCGACTTTTCTCTATCAGCTTGGTTCTTGGGGTTCTGCATGAGAACTAGGTCACCAATGTCAAATTGTCTGACCATAACCTTCTTATTGTAGCTGCGACAAAGACGGTTCTAATATGCTTGGAGATGGTTCAGTGAATTTTGCCTTCTTTCTTCCAGCATTTCTAGCTCGTGCAAGTGTGATTGTTGATACTCCTCTTCATTAGTTAGACCCTTCAGGGAGACTCGTAACGAAGGAATTTCAACCTCAATGGGTAAGATGGCCTCAGCGCCAAAGACTAGGGAAAATGGAGTGGCTCCTGTAGGCGTACGAATGCTAGTTCGGTAAGCCCACAGAGCAGGGTTGAGTTGTATGTGCCAGTCATGGCCAGCGTCATTGACAGTCTTTTTGAGGATTTTGACAATGGTTTTATTGGACGCCTCAGCTTGGCCATTTACTTGTGGGTAGTATGGAGATGAAAAATGGTGTTGAATTTGAAATCGATCACATAACTCCCGAACGTCTTGGTTTTTAAATGGATGTTCGTTGTCAGTGATGATGGACTGGGGAAGGCCATACCGGAAAATGGTGTAGTTAAGGATGAACTTTGATATTTGTTTGCCAATAATATATGTCAATGGGATGGCTTTGATCCACTTCGTGAAATACTCAGTGGCAGTGATAATGAATTTATGGCCGTTGGATGAGGTTGGATGGATCTTACCCACGAGGTCGAGTCCCCATTGAATGAAGGGCCAAGGAGAAGTGATTGGTTGAAGTTCTTGTGCTGGAGCATGAATCAAGTCGCTGTGAATCTAACATTTGCAACAAGTCCTTACATATTCAATTGCATCCCTTTCAATTATTGGCCAATAATACCCAAGTCTTGTTACTTTCTTAGCTAGAGTAGGACCACTCGAATGAGATCCGCATATACCATCGTGCACTTCATGTAAGGTCGTACGCACTTCGTCGGTGTCGAGACATCTAAGGAGGGTGTCATCAAAACTATGTCGGTATAGGGTGTCACTGACGATGGCATACTTGGCAGATTTTTGGATGAAGGACTTCCTTTGGTTATTGGACAAGTTGAGTGGAAGGGTTTGGGATTTTAGGTAATCGTAAATGTCCTGATACCAGGGAGATTTGGGACCAACAAGCTCACAAACCATTTCTGATTTTGGTATATCATACGCTGGGATTAAAAGCTGTTCTACTAAGAACTCAAATTGTGACACATTTTGAGGGATGTCCAAGAGAGAACCAATAGTAGCCATTGCATCAGCTGCCTTATTATGTACCCTAGGGATTTGTTCAAAAGAAATCAATTGGAAGTATGTCAGGAAACTATCCACCATCCTCTTGTAGGGAAGCAACTTCTCATCCTTTGTTTCATAGTCGTCATTCACTTGGTTGATAACAAGCTGGGAATCCCCAAATACATGCAATGTTTGAATTTTCCATTTAATTGCCATTTTGAGACCTGTGACCAATGCTTCATATTCAGCAATGTTATTTGTACAAGGGAAAGCAATCCAAAATTCCTTAGGAATTGAATCCCCTTGTGGTGTGATAAACAAGATTCCAGCACCTGAGCCATGAGCAGTATGAGACCCATCAAAATATAGCTTCCATGGTACCATCGGTTCCGCATGAAAAATAGACTCGTCGGGAAAATCAGTTACTAGTGGATGAGTGACTTGAATCGGTGCATCTGCTAGTTGATCTACTATTACCTATCCTTTTATTGCCTTACGCTCGACATATTGTATGTCATACTCACTTAGTATCATAACCCATTTTGCCAACCGGCCTGTTAATGCCGCCCGACTTAAGAGGTATTTTAGTGGATCAATCTTGGCAACCAGCTGTGTCTGGTGACTGATCATATAGTGTCTTAATTTCTGGGATGCAAAGACAACAACAAGGCATGCACATTCAATGTGTGTATAGTTCAACTCATACCCTATTAGTGTGCAGCTGATGTAATAGATGGCTCGTTCTTTTCCTTCATGATCATTTTGTACCAGTAATGCCCCCAGTGCTGAACTAGTAGTCGAGATGTAGAGTATCAATGGCTTTCCATGAATTGGAGGCATGAGGACTGGTGTTGACAGTAGGTAATCTTTGATTTTCTGAAAGGCTTCTTGACATTTATCAGTCCATACAAAGGGGATACCCTTGCGCAACAGATACTGGAATGGGTGACACTTATCTGCCAACTGGGCTATGAAACAACAAATAGATTGTACTTTGCCTTGTAAAGTTCTTAATTCACTGATTCCTTTGGGCGGGGGCATGTCTATGATGGCTTTGACCTTTGCTGGATCAACCTCTATACCTCTTCGGGAAACTATGTATCCCAGGAGTTTTCCTGATGTGACCCCAAAAACACACTTCTTAGGATTTAGCCGTGCTTTGTACTCTTCAAGTCTCTTGAAAATTGTGTCGAGTACCTTTAGATGATCTTTACTAGTTTTTGATTTGGCCAATAGGTCATCTACATAATCTTCCATTATTTTGTGCATCATGTCATGGAAGATTGTGGTCATAGCCCTTTGGTATGTGGCACCTGCATTTTTGAGACCGAATGGCATGACATTCCAACAATATGTACCCCATGGGCAAGTAAATGTTGTTTTGTGTTGGTCCTCAGGAGCAATGCGAATTTGATTATAGCCAGAGAAACCATCCATGAGGGATAGCATCTCATATCCCACAGTTAGGTCAACTATGATGTCAATGTTTGGCAAAGGAAAGTCATCCTTCGGGCATGCTTTATTTAGGTCTCAAAAGTCTGTACATACGTGGATTAGTCCATTTGGCTTTGACACCGACACTAGGTTGGAAATCCATTCAACGTAATCTATAGACCACATGAATCCGACATCCAGTAATTTCTTTAACTCGGCCTTGACCAATAGAGCAACTTGAGGGTGCATTTTGCACAACTTCTGCTTGACTGGTTTAGCATTAGGTAATAGCGGGAGATGGTGCAGAACTAGTTGATTTAATGATGCAGCAAAAAGGACCATCTTGGGATCTTCTGTAGTTGATATGTTATCCTCTATTGTGTCTTCAATAAGCATGGCTGATTTCTCCTGTTGCACAGGGAGAAAGTCCAGTCCTCCATCTTTGGGTGCCTCAGAGAGGTTTTCACCCGTAGATATGTCCTTTATTTTTACTATTTTATTGTCAAGAGGTGCCTTTCAGTTTTCACCTAGTGACGTTTCACTTTTTGTTTTATTCTTATTTTTACTTTTGCGACTAGAGGACTGAACAGTCTCGCCGAAGTATGTCGTGCAGTCTAAATCAATGGCAAATCCTGATTTGTGGTCCCCACTAGGTATTCCTTCTCGTAATCCCATAAATTTAGCAATTGCCTCATCATTCTAAAATTTATCTAGCACTGGCGGTCCTTGTTGGTCCTAATTGACTAGTTCAGGGTAAACTAAGGAAATACCATCGTCAATGTTGGTGAATTGGGGTGAGGATGCGGACATCATACAGACGTATTCAATGATGTTGTAGATGAGATTATCATCATCCAACTCGACATCGGATTCTATCCAATATTCTCCTTCACTAGTGTCATATTCGTTGTCAAAATAAGGAGTGAAGGTTTTAGAGCCCTAAGTGTCAATGTCTTCTGATACTTCAGATGGGTTGGACTGAGGGGGTTTAGATGATGGGTGTTGGACGTCGTGGGAAGCGATAATGGGACGTTGACTATTTGGTGCCTGTTCAATTTTGAATGTTTTCCAAAATCGTTGTTCAGAGGTCAGTTCCCCTGGTTCGACAAACAAATCATCAAGACAACAGTCATTCAGGGATAGTTCTGAGCCAAATTCCCACTCTTGGGAGTCAGTTTTGGTGAGGGCTTCCCTAGTAGTCTCGACACTATCTAAAGCATGTACTCGCTCATTTGAAAGTCCAGAGGTACGTTGATCGTCATTGTCGGATGATCCAAACCCTAATCCAAGATATTTCGGGACTTGAAAAGTTTCTATGGGTTCCCTTCGACCAGTTTTATTTCTTCCTAGGCCACTAGTACCATCGTAGCCTTTAGCCTTCATGATGTCATAACCTTTGCCATATCTTTGAATTGGTAACGGGGGTAGTGTGACAGTATCCTTGTAGATACAGCCTGTAATGTCAGTAAGGTCTTCCTTACTCATGTCTCCCCACTTGATAAAAACTGTTTTCGGTGGAACTTTGAAAATTTCCTGAGGTTCCATTCTGAAACATGGCTGACCATAGTTCTTTGGAGACCTAGGCATTGTTGTTATGCTATATGCTATGTGCAGTTTGAATTCTTCGTAGCTGAGGTCCTAGCTTTTGACAGTGGATTCAGTCTTAGGGCTAGTGGAAGGTGGTGGTATGGCAGAAGACATGGATGGGGTAGATGTGGAAGATGGCGTGAGTGTGGATGGGTCGATATATTTGGATGATGAGGAGCCAGGTGCTTCTCGGTTAATAGGAACTCAATTTTTAGAGATACCCCTTAAGTTTGTATAATATTGGAAAGGGTCGGGGTCTCCATATATGGTTATTTCCGTGTCGTCAAATGAAAACTTTAGGCATTGGTGGTACGTGGACGGAACGAATTTTAAGGCGTGAATCCATGGACGACCTAGTAAGATGTTATTTGGTAGTTCCAAATCCAGGACTTGGCAGGTTGTGTCCACAATGACCGATCCCACTCTGATTGGGAGAGAGATAACGCCCCGTGAAGAGCATTCCTCGTCATCGTATGCTTTGATCACTATACTCTTCATTGGGTCTATGCACGCATCAGAGAACCCTAGAGCCTTAACCAGTTTGAGGGAGCATATATTCAATCCTGCTCCACCATCTACTAAAACTCGTCTAACTTTGTGCTTGTGGACAAAAGTTTCTATGTGTAATGCATCATTGTGGTAGGTTTTAGGTGATGAGTAATCTTGATCCGAGAAGGTGACGTGGTGAGGCGTAGTGAGATATCCCACCATGGTTTCAAATTGATTGACATCAATGTCCTTGGGGACCGACGACTCTAGCAGGGTTTTATCTAGGATATCTTTGTGCGCGGGAGAGATACGAAGCAACTCGAGTATAGAGATTTGTGCGGGAGTCTTTCCTAGCTGGTCGATGAGGTTGAACTGACTTTTGGGTTTCCATTGCTTTGTGGTCGGGACAGGTTCTGGCTATTTAGCAGATGGGCCAGGTTGTGACTGTTTGGCAGATGGGCCCGATATGGTGATTTTGGCTTGTCTAGCGGTAGGTGGACCAACTATAGTGACTTTGCCACTGCGAGTAGTAGCGTTACATTGGGGTGCTCTCTTGACGGTAATGGTATTGATGTATTCATTATCAGTGCGGACATTGTTTATAATAGGTCCACCAGAATAGTCGTACTTGACTCAGGCGAAGTTAGCTTGATTACTATGCATCTGTGGTCCTGACATGGAAGCATTATGAGAACCATGGTCCTACAGTGGATTCTTATGGATAGTATGATCTAAATTGGAGGTGAATTGAGATCCACCTACTTCAATGACATGACTCTCGATGAGATCTTGTATTAGGTTTTTCAATTGTCGACAGTTAGAGGTTGTATTTCCTTTTCCTCGATGGTATTCATAAAGTGCATTGTCATTCCACCATGCTGGTTTGAATTGCCCTGGATTATACGGTTTTGGTTCTTGAAGTATGATGACCCCATTCTGGATGCATTTCTTGAGGACTTCTTCAATGGGTTCACCCAAAGGAGTGTATGTGCGACCTTTGGGAAATTGTCTCGTCTGACGGTATTGTCCCTGGTTATTTTGACTGTTCTAATTGTTGAAAGGGACATTAGGAGGGGGTGTCGATGTCGTTGTTGGTTGGTGTTGTTGTTGAACCCCTTTTAGGGCCAGTACAGGACCCACAATGTTTGCAGTCTTGGTGTCAACACTGTCATTTGTAACGTGCTTATTTTTTATCCAGTATTTATTCTTGTCAGTGGTTGGATTGACATTTGTGTTTTTGGAACCATATCACAATTCTCCCTTTGCGATAAGGGCTTTCTCAATCTAGACCCCTTTTTCAACTAAGTCTGTGAAGTTTGTGCAACAATGTACTTGCAATGCATATTTTAGGGGCCCAAGAAGTGTTTGCACGAACATGTCGACCTTTTCCCTTTTGGGTATATCAATATGACATCTACTAGCTAGAATTCTCCATTTCTGAAAGAATGGGATGAAAGTCTCACCAGCATCCTCTTGCATGAGATTGCACAAGCTAGTGATGGAAGTGTCCATGTCGATGTTGTACGCGTAGTTTTTGATGAATTTTCATTTAAGCTCGTCCCATGTCTAGATATCCTTTTGTGTGGAAAACCATTCAAGGGCTTGACCCGCCAGACTTTTAGAAAATAGTCTCATCAAGTATGTTTGTTCATAGGCGATGTCCATACAATTGGTTGCGAATTCGTGAACATGTTCAATGGGGTTTATCTTGCCTCTGTATTTTGTAAAATTTGGTGACACATATCCCGGAGGAAATGGAGGCATGTATATGCTCATGTTGAATGGGTATACATTTAGGTCATATGATATTTCCGATTTCTGGCCTGAAATGTAAAGGTTTTGAATAGTTTTTTCTAAACCCATCATTCTTGTTTGGAGGGCGTCCACAGTAGGGTCATTTATGTTTCTATACGTTGGATTGCCTGGTACACCATAGGTCCCTATTTGTTGTGTGTGAATGTTGGTGTATTTTGGCAGTGTGGATTGTTGTGATATGTATGACGTGTGCGGATTGATGTGTTGTTGATATTGAAAGTTATGATTGGGTGCATGTTGGTGAGTATGAACGTTAGATGAGTAGGTTGGGATGTGTCCCCCAGTCATGTGTGTCGTTATTTGGGGAGTGTGATGACCATGAATGTTATGATGTGTTAATGGTGCCATGGGTTGCGTTATTTGGCCACCTTGTGCAAATTGTTGGGTTTGCACAAGGGGAATGTTCGGATTTGTACCTTGGGAGGTAATGACATGTGACTGTGTTGTCATGGTAACGTTTGGTTGTTGTCCTTGGATAAAAATGCGTCCCTTGCCCCCTCCCAAAGGTGTACTCATGGTAGTAGATGTAGTTGTCAATGGGGGATTGTTGTGACTTGATGATGCCCCCATGGAATTTACTGTCGTGGTATTTATGGTGTTGGAGGTGTTTGGGATGTTGGATGTAGCATGCACTGTCGTTGTGGTGTCAAAGGAAGTATTGCTCGTACTGTTTGGAGGTTGACCACTATGTGACATGTTATGTGCGTTGTTGTTATTAGGGTCAGGAGGTGTCACATTTATCGTGTTAATGTCAAATCCTTGAGGTAATTTGGCTCCTTCACTCAAGAGTATAGCCAAGAATCTATCTTTGTCGTGACGAACCATTGTTTCAACGAAGTGAGAGGCTTCTGGGTTTTGTGCTATTGCCTCTATGTTTTCCTCAAGTATTTGACTGTATTTATCTCTTTGCAAGAAGAGTTCAAATGTACTGTTTGATGAGGATTGCGTTGTCACTGTAGGTGGATCGTTTGGATTGGAAAATGGATCGTAAAAGGTCCAGTTTGGATTATCGACAGTAGACATGGGGTCTTGCCGAGAGTTTGCCATTTGTCGTTGTCATTTTTGAAGTCTGGTTTCCACCATAAATGATATTGCTTGAATGGGAATGACAACTAATAATGATGATATTATGCAAGATCTAAGTTCAAAATGATGACTAGGATGGCTAATGTTTTGGATTTTTGTAAATAGGATATGCAATGTGAAGACTTAAAATGCAATGTAAGACAAGGGTATCTAAGCACTTCTAAGCTCAAACTTTGTTTTCGATTTTGGTTACTAGAGGACTTTGTTGAAAATGACAAGGTGACAAGGTCAAAAATGACTAGTGAATTTTCCTAACCAGACTTTTGAGTTGGAACATCCACAAAAGAGGACAATGATTGAAAAGGGGTTTGATAACTTAGTCCAAAAGAGCCTAGTTTTGAAAACAATGATGTTGCAAGTTGTACTGAGGTTTACCTAATCCTAAAGATGTAAAAATGCGAACCTAGGGACAACCTAATGTCAAATGTATGCAACTAAAATAATGGAGGATGCAACCTATGGCAATGAATGCAAACTAGTGGTCAAGACTTTGAGCAATTTCAAGTTTGGTTTCTGACAGAATCTTCTAGGAAACAGTGTTTGACAGATTATTGACAAGATGAAGACTTCGGATTTGACTTTGGATGAAGTTTTAAATAGTGACAGGAAAATGTGTCGTTTGAGATGTCAGTTGTGTCGTGGTTTTGCGAATGCGGCTCAAGTTTAGCAGATGCGACTCGGAAACAAACAAGTGTGACTCCGTTTCTCAGATGCGACTCGATGACAGTCAGTTACATTTTAGTTTTGCACATGCGGCTTTGTAGTGTTCAGATGCATCGCAACACATACAGATGTGGCGTTTTGAGTATCAACTGCAGTTTAACAGAGCAATTACGGTTCGACAGATGCGACACAGTTTTGTTTCACCTTGATTTTCTTGTCGTTTTGATTGCAAGTTTGATATGTTTGGTGTTGAATGTTTTGTTTGGAGCTGTGATGAAATCAGAAAGCACTTGACAAACACAGTGTTTTGAAAAGTAACCAAACACACATCAGATAAGCACAATCCTAGGTTAGGCCATGACAGCATTCGCTAGATTCCACGCGGGTTTCCCCAACCGCATATCTGTAGCGTGTGAATTCAGAAGCTTGGCTACACGGGATCCCCCTTATAGTGCACTCTCTTCTCAGGCCAACAAAGCTTCCAACCCCCATGAAACTCCCATGGTGAGTTGATCACCTCTACTACAAACTATGAAAGTGTGGATGCCTTCACACCGACCGGTGCTGCACTAGCAAATAGAAGGATTTTGGCTTTTTATACAATATTTTTTAGTTAGGGACCCCCATTCGAGTGGCCATACATGGGGCAAGAGATTAATCACCATTAAGGTGGCACTCCAACTTGAAGAGGTTAAGCTCAACAGGGTTTAAGGGAGTACAACTCTGTCCGTATGACACATCCGCACAAGCAACCTTAGGTTTTCCCTTAAGGTTTACATTTATATACCGGTCGGGGGTAGCTTGGCTTTAGCTTCATTTCCGGTTTGAGTCACGTTGGGGTGATGAAATCCCCAGTCAGGCCCAATTTCTAGAGTTGGTAACTGTTTCTCTTACACCCAAGATCGCCCGAAAGCGCGAGGGGAGAGGATACTCCGATATACCAAGTCAGGGTAATAACAAATAAAAATGGGTCTAGTTTTCTGATCACAAGGTTTTCACCAAGTGAGAGCATACTTACCTACCATCTTGCAAACACAATCAAACAAAGAAGACATGAATGTTTTTTTTTTGTGCACCAAAGTTAAATGTTTGCTAATCTATGAAAAACAAGCACAATGTTTGTTTTATTCTGTCTTCGACATTTGAATCTGCAGACAAAAGATTAGTAGTTCCTTTATTAAATGATATTCGACACACGAATAGTTACCGCCACATGCTGCAAATGGAGATTAGTAACACAAAACCCTAAGCTAGCTAACATGTAGAAATGAAAAAATAGGAAATCAGAGGACCAGAAAAACCAGAAAGAAACCAGCAACCAGAAAACCCTAAAATCCAAAAATCAGAATGCCAAAAATGAAAGAAAATCTTTACCAGTCAAATGCGGCATGACAAAGCAGATGCGTCATTTAGGACTTCAAATGCAGCACGACAGAGTAAATGCGTCGTTCAAGATATCGATTGCGGCTCATCAGAGCGATTGCAGCTTTTGTGTTGGCGAATGTGTCGCGACGCATCAAATGCATCACGATTTAAAAAAAATGGTTGCGTCACTCCGTACCTATACCTTCAAAAACAACAGAAAACACAAAACCGTATGGAAATAAAAGCAAATAACAGAGTCGTTTTCACGTCAGGTTCACCAAATGTATCTATGGAAAATTAGATTGTTAGCTGATTAAATCAATAAACATCAAAATCCCATGAAGTAACAAAGCACAAAGGAAATAAAAATGAAAATAAAAGGAACAATGTTACCAGAAATCTTCATCTTCCATGATTCACCTTTGTTACACCTTCTAGTTTGCAGCAAATCAGATGAGGCCCTCAGATTTCAAATGAGCCCTATGCAAATGTTGAAGGATTTGATAGAATAATGCCTATGTCTATGACAATATGCTAAAATGAAATAATGACTACTAATGCCAAATGACTATAATGCCTATATTCAAAAATGACAGGGTCCGATCCTAAAATTATGAGCAAAATTGTCTTTTATAGAAAACACAATTTTGAGTGAACGAATGAGATTAAAGACCTAGAATGAAAGGTCCAGATTAAACCTGAGAATCCCTAATTAGGGTTAGGGAAAATTCATTAATTGAATGGTCAAAATAATATCTCAGATAATTGGATCGACAGTGGAGAATAAATGGGATAAATTAATTAGAAAATAAAGATTTTTGAAAATCAAGAAGATAAAGATTGTCTGATTTGTGAGATTCGAAAAATCAAGAAGATAAGATTTGAACTGAAGATCAGATTTGGAAAATCAAGAATCTGCCCGATTACTTGATTTTTGGAAGATTAGTTACTAATTTGAATTAAATTAATTCAAATTATGGATTTTATGAGACAAGTAAATAATCTTTTTCAGATTATTTACCAAAATAGATTAACAGTTAAGATTGTGATGACATTTTAAATAATTGATTTATTTAAAATGAGAGGAATATTAAATTGGCAATTAAATAATTAAATTAAATTATTTAATTTAGAAGATAAGATTAACTAATTAAATAAATTAATCAATTTATTTAATTATGACAATTAGTGACATTAAATAAATTAATTAAGAAATTTATTTAATTAAGGGAAGACTTAGCCAATTAATGACGTATATAATAAATAAATAGAATTTATTTATTTAATAATCATGAAGAATACAAAGACATGAATTAATTAAACAATTATAAATTATTTAATTAATAGTCGAATGTGGACCAAGGACATAATTAAATGTCATAATTATGCCAGGACGAAAGTGGTAAAAATGAAGCTTGCAGACCTAGGTCATTTTTAGGTGTCTACACAAGGAAATACCAATCAACAAAGAAATACCAACCAACAAAGAAACAACAACCAACAAGGACAAAAATTCAATCAAGAAAGCATGACCAATCAAAATACCAAGGATAATCATGGTAATTTCAATAACAATCTTGGCAATACCCAAACATCAAATCCGTTCAGACCTCCATTCTTTTCAAATCGACAGAATTTTACCACGTTGGGTCAATCTCTTGAGTCTGCTCTCAAGGAACTTCTCAATAATAAGGTTATTACCTTATCACCACAAAGAGATTATGATCCATGAGTCAAACCACCATCATGGAATGACTCATATTATTGCAATTATCATCAATGTAAAGGTCATAGAACAAATAACTGTCAAGCCTTACGAAATCTAGTACAAGATTTAATTGACAATGGCACCATCAAAATTGAAGGACATCATACCAATGATGATCATCAAGCATTCAAATATCCTTTACCAAACTATCAAAAGGGGGAAGCATCAGATACCAAAGCGAAAGGCATAAATAATGTTGAAGACAACATAATCCGCCACATCTATGCATATGATCAATGGGTTAATGTTATTAAAATCAAGGAAAAACAAGAATATCAATAGGTTAATGTGACTACAAAAGGACAAGCAAAAGTTGTTTTAAAAGGTAGTTCATCTAAGGCAGCTATTCCTTCTCCAAATCATTATAATCTAGTTGATCAATTGAGAAAAACATCAGCTCAAATCTCCATCCTTGAACTTCTCAAAATATCCCCCAAACACAAGAATATTTTAGAAGAAGCTCTTGTAAACACAACTGTTGACACTGATCTGGATGTAAACAAATTTCAAGCCATGGTGGGACATTTGTCTTCCCCTACTTGTCTTTCATTCTCCGAAAAAGATGATGCTTCCATGACACATCCACATAATTCATCGCTTTATCTTGAAGTCATGATCCATAAACACCGAATCAGATGTGTCTTGATAGATGGAGGAGCCGATTTAAACATCTGTACCTTAAAGCTAATACATGCCTTAGGAATATCAGAAAACTCCATCGATCCATGAAGGAAAATAACTATCAAGGCATATGCTGATGAAGAGAGAGCTTCTAAAGAACTAATAATGCTACCTATCAGAGTGGGACCTATTGTGAAGAATACATTTTGTCAGGTTCTAGATCGTGATCTTTCCTATAACATACTTTTGGGTTGCCCATGGATTCATGATATGCAAGTAGTACAATCAATGTATCATCAATGCATCAAGTTTCCATATGACGGACAGGAAATAACTATACAAGCTAATTACAATAGCACCCAAACTTGTTCAAATCTTCGAGCAACTCAAGACACCTTTGTGCCACACAATAGGGAGGCTCTTACTGCTTCTTCTTCCAATCTACAAGACCAATTGCAAGAACTAACAAAGAATCTTGACACCAAGTTACATTTCAAAGACAAAGGAGTAGGTGAATATTCACTATCCCTTTCTACCTTACCTCCTTCTTCAAGGTCACATGGTCAGCCAACCCTATCAAATCAAAAGATCGCAACAGCCTCTACATCCCAAGCTTCTGTGCCAATCACAAAGTTTGATGGACAATTCATTAAAGCTAACACCACTGCGGAAGAAGCCAAAGATAGGGACATCCTAAGCTGGCTATACAAAGATGAAGATGAATCTCTCTTGCACATAAAGTTACCTACCAAACAATATGGCAAAGGGTATACTATCATGCAACGAATGGGCTATGAAGGAAGTGGTCCTATAGGGAAAAGAAAAGAAGGAATCATTGAGCCAATTCAACCTATTTCAATACATCCAAACGATAAAATAGGACTTGGATATGGCAAAGATACAGAGGAGTCAACTTCATAGCAAACACAACAAACTCATGAAGTAGAACCAATTTCAGATAAACCTCATGAAGATGTCACTCTACAAAAATTTTATGGATCAGTTTTCCAATTGCAGAACAATTCAGACACTGATTCTAATGAATACGAATGGGATGATGTCTTTGATGATACATTCTTAATAGAGAAAAGGGTGGATGTCATACACAAATTTTCACCCACGTTCTTACAAGGAGAGGGCTCAAGGCCTCCACTTGATTATGTTTTACACAACGATCATGCCTCAAGTGAGGACGATTCAGATTTTAATGAGATTGATAATCAACAGGAGAATACCATCATAGATCTTGTCTATCATGAAAATGACAACAATATCATGACTTTGACAGCTCAAGACCTTACCCAATGTAATGATTCCATGCCTTTAGTCTATCCGGAACTTATTGATTGGGATGACGATGCACCTATCCATATCCCTACATTCCATGATGATGAGGATATTGTAAATTTCCTTTGTTCATCTAGTCAAGAAAACAATTGTTTAATCCAAGAATCTCATAGTCAAGATTTTGATAGGGAGGGTGTCAAGTCTCTTAGCTACAAAATAAATGAAATAAAAGATGGATTTATCAGTGAAAATTGAAAAATGGCAGTGGTAGATCACAACAAGAGAAAAATACAAAGCAAATCCGATGGTGAAAACCTTTTTGAGGCACTAAAGGATGAGAAACTTGACACTCTTTCCAAAAATTATCAAGAAAGATCTTTTGTTTTGATTGAGTCCATGGAATCAATCAACATAAGTACAAAAGAGCAGCCAAAAATCTTGCAACTAGCAGCATCATTAACAGTTGAAGAAGTACAAAAATTCATAGGCTTTTTGAAGGAGAATCAAATCAATTTCACTTGGTCATATGCTGATATGCTAGGATTGGATCCTAATCTGATAATGCATCATCTATCCATAAACGCAGGGGCAAAACCTGTGAAGCAAAAACTTAGAAAAATGCATCCACATGTTGCATTATTGGTTAAAGAAGAATTAAAGAAGGATTTAGATGTTGGATTCATTCAGTCTATTGACTATGCAGAATGGATTTCCAATATCGTACCTATTTCAAAGCCAGATGGAAGGATTAGAATTTGTACAGATTTCAAGGATTTGAACAAATCATGTCCCAAAGATGACTTTCCTTTACCAAACATAGATATGATTGTTGATTTAACTGCTAGCCATGCAATGTATTCATTGATGGATGGATTTTCAGGATATAAGCAGATAAAGATTGCACCAGAGGATCAAGATAAAACAGCGTTCACATGTCCTTGGGGTACCTATTGTTGGAATGTAATGCCATTTGGGTTAAAGAATGCAGGAGCGACTTATCAAAGAGCAATGACAACTATTTTCCATGACATGATGCACACCTTCATGGAAGACTGTGGATGACTTATTGGCCAAATCTAACACAAGAGAAGGACATCTTGAAATCTTGTCAAAAATCTTTGTCAGAATGGAGAAGTTCAATGTGTGACTCAATCCAAAGAAATGTGTCTTCGGCATTAAATCTGGAAAACTCCTGGGATACATTGTTTCAGAAAAGGGTGAAGAGGTTGATCTAGAAAAAGTACAAGCTATAATGGACATGTCACCACCTCAGAATATCAGTCAGCTTCAATCTCTGCAAGGACACCTACAATCCATCAGGAGATTTATAGCTCAACTGGTAGACAAAAGCTTACTATTTACACATCTATTGCATAAAAATGTCCCATTCAAATGGGAGGAAAAGTGTGAAGCAACATTTAATCAAATCAAGCAATATATTATGAATCCACCAATCCTAATTCCACCAGTTCCAGGAGAGCCCCTTATACTTTATATTTCAGCAACAAAAGTTTCTTTGGGAGCGCTACTAGCACAAGAGGATTCTACAGGTAAAGAAAGGGCTATATACTATATCAGCGGAACTTTAACAAGTCATGAATTGAACTACACTTTCATTGAAAAATCTTGCTTAGCAATAGTGTTTGCTTCCCAAAAGTTGCGACACTATATGTTGGCTCATATAGTTAAGCTGATCACCAAAATTGATCCACTAAAATACCTCGTAAGCAAAGCTACCTTAACAGGAAGACTTGCAAAATGGGTAATGATCTTAAGTGAGTTTGGCATTCACTATGTAGATCGAAGAGCTATAAAAGGACAGGTTATCACAGATAAGTTGGCCGAAGCACCTTTACAAGAAGAAAACCCAATGCACATTGAATTTCCTGATGCAGATGTCTTCACAACAACAATTCAAAAATCATGGACATTGTACTTTGATGGATCCTACACGCAACAAGGCTCAGGGGTAGGGATTCTTTTTGTCACACTTGAAGGATATACCATTCCAAAATCATATTGGTTGATGTTTCCTAGCACGAATAACATGGCTGAATATGAAGCATTGCTCATAGGAATAAAGATAGCATTGGACTGGCGGATTACAAAATTGCAAGTCTATGGTGATTCACAACTTGTCATTAATCAAATCAATGATGATTATCATACTAAAGATGATAAGCTGCTACCTTACAAGAACATGGTGGATGATTTTAAAAAGTATTTTGTGGCAATCAAGTTTTCACAAATCCCAAGGATTGATAATAAAGTTGCAGATGCAATAGCTACAATTGCTTCCTTGTTACAATTATCAGAAAATGAAAAACGATATGAATTCTTGGTGGAACAATTTTTTTCTCCCACCTATGATAATCCTGAGACCCAAGTCATATGTCATTTAACCGGTTCTGATTCACCCTTATATGGCAAGATTTATACCTATATGAAAAATAACATCTTACCTCCGGATTTATCCCAAAACCAAAAAAGGAATTTCATACGCCAATCATCTCGTTATACCCTGATCGCTGATATTCTTTATTGACGTGGTCTTGATGGTACACTCCTTCGATGTCTGAAATGTGACGAATCTGAAAAAGCCTTATAAGAGGTTCATGGTGGTATTTGTGGAACTCATTCAAGTGGTTTAACTTTAGCCAAGAAACTTGTTAGAATGGGATATTATTGGCCTACCATGGAGAGAGAATCTTTTATTTTTGTCAAGAAGTGTTCTAAATGCCAGATCCATGGGAATCTTATTCATGCACCTGCACAGGAACTACAACCTTTCACTCCGACATGGCCTTTTTTTCAATGGGGACTAGATCTTGTTGGAAAAATTCATCCTTCATCATCAAATGGGCATAAATTGATCATCATGGCCATAGAGTATTTTAAAAAATGGATCGAAATTGTTCCTTTGATGACCGTAACTGGTAAAAAAAGCTCTTCATTCATCCTGAATTACATCATTTGTAGATATGGAATTCCTAATTCTATCATTACTGATATGGGAGGCCTTTTAAAAATTAGGATGTTGATAAACTTTGTGAAAGGTTTCAACATAGGTTCACTACACCTTATTATCCACAAGGAAATGGTCAAGCAGAAGCTTCAAACAAAACAATCTTGAAGATCTTGAAGAAGACGGTAAATGATGCCGGTCATGATTGGCATGTCCAGTTAAATCTAGCTTTGTGGGCATACAGAACCAGCATTCGCACACCAATAGGAGCTACACCATATGCCTTGGTATATGGAGTAGAAGTGATCTTACCACTAGAGGTTGAAATACCTTCACGTAGGGTCTCACTCAAAGGATTGATAAATGATGAAGACTACCGAGTATCTCATCTGTACGAGCTTGAATTGTTAGATGAAAGACGTCAACATGCAGCTAATCATTTGAAGGGTTATCAACAGATTATGTCCTGTAGCTACAATCACAGAGTTAAACAATGGACATTTCAAGTGGGTGACTTAGTCTTGAGAGAAAATCTATGCAATCAGCAAGATAGAGAAAAGAAAGGCAAATTTGAACCAAATTGGCTTGGTCCATTTGTCATCATTGCAGCATATGGTTCTGGAGCATATCAGTTATCTACGTCAGAAGGGGACCTGTTTGAAGAGCCAATCAATAGCATTCATTTGAAGAAGTTCTATGTCTAAATCATCAAAAACCTAAAAAAATCATAAAAAGTCATGAAAAAACAATTCCAAAAAAAAATCAGAAAAACTCCTAAAAATATTCCAAAAGTCATGAAATTTTTTCAAAAAGATCATAAAAAGTCCTAAAAAAATCCATAAAAATCAGAAAAGTCTTGAAAAAGTGCAATAAAAAAACAAGTGGTGAAAACTTGGCAAACAGGCGCTATTTGTGATCAAAATGGGCTCCTTTATCTATTAGCTTATGTCTTGCATTCGCATAATGGCATCATCTATCCATATCTTTCATTTGTACATATCTATCATATCCATATCATGCAATGGGAATCCTTGTGTTTCATCATGGCTTGATGAAATTTGTACATATCCATCATATTCAAGATGTGTTTAAACTAGGGGCAAAAACATAGACTGAGACAAGAGAAGGGCAACGAGCTTTTAAAACAAACAAATGACAATTTGACAAAACGCAACATACATTGATGCATCAAATCAACCACAACACCAAAACGATCACTCAATGCCAATGAAATCAAACAATATGGTTAAAAGAACGATAATCAAAACACAAACATCAATGTTGATAACCAAGTTGGATGATCTTAATCTGAATAATGTTTGAAATACTTTGAGCAAAATTTGAATTGTTGGCTGATTTTCTATCATATCTCTGGAGCAATTCGATGATGTATTGAACTAGAAAAGCAAAGGAGTATGATTTTTCTTTGTCTGTTGTTTGCAAGGAAATCATTACTACTATGCAAATTGGTCACGAGACATGCTCTACTAAGTATCATTGATGACATTTTAGAATTCGCATGGGAAATGGGTTAACTCTTGTCTGTTTATGCAAGAAATACTCAGGTCATCTCGGTTCAATTATACCTAGATGCTTGTATTAACTTGCTATATCAAAATTTATGAAAGCAATACTCAGGTCATCACTGGTGCTAACATACCCTTTGATGCTTGTGTTAACTTTCAACATTTCAATGCTCTATGATGACACAAAAAGCACAAATAAGCTCTCAGAATGGCAATATTGTACGGATACCCTGCATGGTTAGTATAGATTGCATTCATTATAGAATCTGCATTTTGCATTTGTATATTTTTTCCAAAAACCTGGCAAAATATCAAATGTTTCATATCCTTTCGAATAAATGACTGAGTACATTTTGACATTTACAAAAAAATATATCATTTCATACATTTTTCATACATATTTGCATCAGAAAATCATAAAAAAAATAAAAATCATACATCATAATAAAAAACATTCATAGGCATCCATCATTTCATATTCATATTCATATTCATTCATCAATAGATTATAATCATATCATACTATTGCACTTGCATTTTCATATCTAAAATCATGCATACATATACATCATAAGCATAAAATTGATAAATCATATCATAAACATCATGCATATATAGAAAATCGATGCACTCATCATAAATCATCGCTGCATATCATATATCTCAAAAATGAATGTCAAAATGTAAAAAGATGTCAACTATGTATGACATAACATCATAAAAAATGGGATCATATTAGTGTGTATACAAATGTCTCGTAATGATAAAACATCATGCAAAAAGCACTATGCCATGCTATCCTCTGATGGTACTGGTCTGGGACTTGTCCCACCTACACTTGATGGACCTGCTCCACCTGCCCCTGATGATCCTCCTGGCGGTAATGGCTATGATACACCCCTGCTCGTAGCTCAAGAACAACTATGTGTAGACCGAGACTATGTATAACTCATTCTCTACTCGGGTGGCACTGCATCATGATATCTGATCCTATAGAACTTTTCCTCCTGGATGGCTCTGGTTAGCTCTCTCATCATGCTATCATCTCTTGCTGCTCTCTATAGACTGTCAGCTAAGGCCATGGCCTCCACACCCTGTTGTCTAGCTGTATCTCTCTCAGTCGTCACTGAAGTCAACTACCCTTGTAGCTGTGTAATCAAGGACTGCGCCTGTGCTAGCTGATCCTCTAAACTCTGCACCCTACCCTGCAAGGTTGCTATCTGACTCGATGATGCTGGACCTACAGAAGACGATGGAGCTGTCTGTCTCATCCGCAATCCACCTCTGTCACCTCTACCTCTACCTCTACCTCTACCCCCACTACTGTTATCCCCACTCTCCTCATCACTGCTATCTCCATCATCATCTGACTCATCATCATCCTCCTCAGAATCATCACCCTCTGCACTTGCCTCTTGTTGTCGCCTATGACCAGCTATCTGTGGTCTCTCCTCTACAATAGGGATAGGCTCATCAGGATCAAATAATCGTGGCGCAGGATGATCCAACACATACTGACCATACTCTTCTGTCATCCCTCCATCAAGAATATCAAGTCTATAGTCCCACATCTGAGCTCCCAAACTGGTAAACTTTGCCACCGCTGCTTCATATGAAATCTGTGGACCCCACATTGTGACCTCCTGCTGTCGGCACACATAAATAGCATAACCCATGGGCATACCCTGAGGCTGACCAAACTGTCGACACACCCGACCAACAAGAAACCTCTCAATAATCCTAGGTGTCTGGCCAATAAGATATCTGGCGGTAAACACATAGGGCATCTCCCCAGTATCCTCTGGCCATCCCTCACAATCTACATAGGGTCACCAGCAAACTGTATCCAGATCATCTAGAAGACACTGCCAATGATCTAATTTACCCAGCCTCGGCTGAGTAATGATATCTACATATCTGAATCTGTATGGCCAACCAGTCAGCTGTCGTCCTCGAGTCAATGGTCGCATGACAACAAAATGCTCCCATGCCCATATCTGTAACAGTGAACAACCAACTACAAAACTACGACCTCCGCCATATACAATGTGATGTAGCTCATCATACAAATGTGCAAGCATGCATGATCCCCAAGCATAACGTGTGCCCTGCATCACCATCCTCTCAAGTACATGACCCCATCTGATTGCAAAGCCCTTCAACCTATGGTCGGGGCACAACACACCTCCAATAAAGCCTGCAAGTACAGAGGGCAAGGGCGCATATGAATCTACAATCTCACCCCATGGGATGAAATGTCCAGCAATATGATCATCTCTAAAAATCCTCCTCAAAGCATCAGTGCCTCCCGCCTCTCGGCCATCAAACCTCACTATCTCCCCCATCACTGGGATCCTCAAGATATGGTGCACGTCCTCAGGAGTCACGGAAATCTCTCCTATCGCCAAGTGAAAGGTGTTCGTGTCGCTGTGCCACCTCTCTGCAAGTGTTGTCAATAGACCTCTGTTGAGGCACACCTCAGGCATGTCAAGCAACGAGGTCAATCCACATGCCTCGATCACATCTTGATCTGCCTGCACAAGCTGTGGAATCAAACTCCATGTCCTCGGGAATGTCTCCCGTAGCTGCAAAACGCCCAATCTCTCCTATTGAATAGGATGAGAACATCAAGACCAAACAATATCAAGATCAATTCATCATGACAAATCAATCAAATCTCAAAGCAAATTTATCACAATCCTATTTTTTTTTAACAACTTTAGAAGCAAACTTATCAAATCAACCTATTTGTTTTTCATCTTCATGAAAACAAATTTATTAGAATCATGTTTGTTTGTAACAACTTTAGAAGCAAACTTATCAAACAACTATTTGTTTTTAACAACTTTAAAAGCAAATTTATCAGATATTATTTGTTTTCCAACAACCTTGGGAACAAATTGATCACACCAAACAACATCAAATCATGGGCGCTACAACAATCCTACTGGGCGCTACAGAAATCCTAACAGGTGCTACAAGATCATGGGCACTACAGAATCATAGGCGCTATGAAAATAATAATGGGTGCTATAAAAAGCATAAAGGGCACTAAAAGAATGTGTAAAACTACAAAAAGGTTGGGAAACGTGCTCTAAACAAAAAATTTTCAAATCACAAAAGTTTAACAGGGTACATACCGCGGGTCCATAGTGCGTCGGTCGCTGATGTCATCAGATGCACTCGAAACGATGCTGGTGGATAGGAAGTGCCATCTTTCTCACTCCAGAGCTCAAAAATTACAATTTTTACTAGGTTAAAATGGGAAAATGACATGGAAAATGACATTTTTAACCTATTTAAAGGCAAAATTGGGGCATTTTATCACATTTTATCATAGCAGGGGCAATTTAGGTCATCAATTTTCATCTCACATCTTTCCACGTCAATTTCTTCATATCATCATTTTCGAACGATGAATCGACATCTTCAAAAATCATAAAAATTGAAAAAATTCAAAAAATCCAAAAATTCATAAAAATCAAAAAACTTCAAAATCTTATCGATTCATCATCTGCGGGGACATATACCTGTCAACATTCGACAATCAGCATCTGGGGCAAATTTTAAAATTCTTTGAAGCAATGCGTAAAACACATCACTTCAAAGAGGGGCAAAATGTATACACCTAAAAATGGTCACATCACAATAGTATGGTAATTAATTAAATATTTTTAATATTTAATTAAATCTCTGAATTCAATCTATGTATAAATAAATTTAAATAATTTATTTATATTTTTAATTCTTTCATTTTGATTAAATAAATAAGTTTATTTAATCACTTTTTTTATCCATTTCTTAATTAATTAAATAAACAATACGATTTATTTATATTAATTATCATATAATCTTGGCTTGAATATTTTATTCAAAGAAAGATTAAATATTCTTCTAAAATTCATTCACAATTCTCAATATTTAATTAATTCTTCTAAAGTTCATGCACAATTAAATATTCCAAAATATTTAATTAAATCTTCTATAGTCCTAAAATCAAAAATCAAACTCACATGAAATTAAATAAATCTATTTATTTAATATTGGATTATCTTCAACAACCGTGAAACAAACTTCCAAAACAGAAAATTAATTTCTCTATTCCTGTGTAAGTTTATTCCCGTGGGTTGAAGACAAGCCTCCATTCTTCTCTCCAACCTCCCAACATCTTCCATCTTCTTCTCAACCTCTCCATCTCTCACCATTCAAAATTACCAGACAATCTCACAGCCATTGATTTTTTCCAACTAGGCTCTTGCCTGTGAAAGTCTATAAAAAGGACTGCTGGGTCTCTGAAAAGGATAGAAGCTTTCATACACGAAAACTATAGCCAATTTTCAGTAGCACAACCTTTTAGCATCCATAGTTTTTAGAATCATAGCATATCATGGCCAATCATCCTCATAGCTTAGTTTCAATAGCATCCATAATCCACAGCCCCTGTACATAATCTACAGCCCCTGTGCATATCCGTATATCACATTTTCACTCCATTAGCATATAGCATAGAGAAGTACTTTCCCTTTGCATACTCGTTCTACAGGTTTCCATTCAGAGAAGCTTTGCTTACATAATCTAAGAGCAGCAGCTTCAAGAAAATCCCTGGAGATAGAGGACAATGGAACGGTTCTGAAGAAGCTTTGTTTGTTTTCTTTGAATTCAATTATCTTGCTTTCTTTAGTTTAATGTTTCATTTGTGTGTTTTTATTGTTTTACTTTGATACTAACATTTCTCACACACACTTGTCTCTCTTGACAATGGCATCAAAGTCACAGATCTGTCTAGTGACTTCCAGAAGTATAATGTGATCAGTAGGGTATCTTGGAAGTATGTATGGGGCTCTCTGGCAGCCATCAATCTGAATGTAGGAGAAGGTTGGGAACTGAATAAACCATGCCCCATATTTCTTGATGAGTTCCTTAGCCTGGTCTGAAATCCTGACATGTTCTGCACCTTGGAGCAATCTAGTGATGTGTATGGTGAATGCATCATTCACCCTCCTATAGTTCAAACCTCCCAAGTGCAACTGCAGGTAAACCTCATAAATAATATCTTGTCCAAAAGTGCCCCTTGTACTCAATCCTTTGTAGGCGTGGAATATTGCAAGTGCATAGACCAAATATGAGGTCATTATGAAGGACTTTGTTTGCAACACATTGGACAACTACTCGTGAATTACTCCACTAATGACTCCTCCCCAATGGTAGTTAATCTTCTCTTACTCCATCCTCACAATCACATGGCACATCCAATTCTCAAACATGCCAACATTCCTTAATCCAACCACCCTGCTGAGAAGAGTGATGGCATCATAATACTCCTTCTTGAACTTTGCTCTAAATAGCTGCTTGGGAAGTTTGGAATAGTGAGACTTGGGCTTCTCTAGCCAGGAATTGATAAGCTATTGTGACTTCACAGTTTGTTCATCATAGAACTCCTGAGTTGCCTTCATGCTGAATCCCACCACATGAGACCTGTCTGGCATATCAAAATTTTGAGCAATGGAAACAAGGTTGAGATTTGCTACAACTCTCCCTTGAGGACCAATAATTCTTTGTGTATCTTGATCATAGTGCCTGGCACACTCAAGGACCAGGTCATAACACTGCACCGTAGAAGGGAAACTAGCTTCATGGGACAAGCCTGATTCCATCATCCTCTTAGCCACCAAAGGAGGATCCTCTACTTTCATTCTTCCTTTAAATTCTTCATAGTCTGAGAGGCCAACATTTGTATCAGTCACCTCTGACCAGACTAAAGTGATTTTACTCTAAGGGATCTTGCTCTTAATGTCCATCTTAATCTTCTCTACATCAGACATTGAAGACCCAACTGCTGCCTTGCTAGGTTTAGCCTGCACTCAACATGGAAATCATAGTAAAAACCATAGGAAAGGGAATGTTAATCCATAAAAACATCGTTAGAATAAGCCTCATACAATCAAGGTGTTATTAAAACTCATATAAAATGCTCTTGATAAACTTCAGGTTTTAGAACCATCCGTAGAATATGAGCTAGGGAGGAATTTTGGGAAATTTCAGGCCAGATGGATTCCAGCGGAATAATCATAAAAAAAACCTACTAACAATTAAATATGATCATTTTCAATCAACAGACCACATAGGAGATCACAAGATAGCATGAATAAATCATGCCCTTCCATATTTCCTTACATTTCACCAAATTTCGGGAAAATCCGCTAAGAACAGATTTCCACAAAGGCAAAGACACTTTGCAAATCCAGAACAAATAGGGAACCAAGGACCTTGGGAAAATTCAGAGTCAATGGAAATCTGCGAATAAGGTAAAACTCTGAAAGCATGCAGATTCTGGAAACTCAAAGGAAATCGGGAAAACGAAGGAAATCGGGAAAATCCGGGGTCAATGAAAATCCGCAGAATATATGAAACTCCGAAAGCGAAAGCGGATTTCAGAAAAGCAGAGGAAATTGGGAAAATCCGCCAGAGGCAGATTGTTCTGAGGGAACGAAAAATCCTGGACTGAGGACAAAACCCGAACATCAGTGCTAAATCATGATTACGCTCAGAATACCAGATCGATCATCAATTTCAAAGACTTAAGCTTAGAGCAAGTTAGGCACGGACCTTCCATAGATTTTCTTTGCATTCTAGGTTTGTTTTACAGTGAAATAAGGTGGAATGTTATTGCCCTAGGTTTCAAACCCTATACATCTGCCATTAACACATAGGGAAACCTATGACTCAGGTATTTCAACTGCTGATACCATACTAGGGGAAAATCATGATTCTCAACCAAGTTCACCAAAATTCAAATAAACAAACCAACTCATACATTACTTGGGAGACCATAAACTAATCAATGCTACACAACCGTAGTCATGAAGCGATCAAATATTCAGGAATTCAAGCCCCAAAAGCTCTTATAACATCAATGTGCTATGCATAATCATCAATTCAAAGAAAAGAAATCGAACACATACCATTATAAAGCGGAAATCGATCTCAGAATCAACAAATGTGAAGTAAAAGGCGTCCACAAAGAACAGTGACATGAATGCACCAAAGAAATCACCAGCAAATTCACAATTTGCAAACTCAACACCTCATATTCAACCAAGCACTCGCAAGAAAGCACTCCTCTGCTCAAATGATGACAAGTAATAAGCATAATAGCATAACAATCATCCGAAATCACTTAAATACATCACTTGCCAAAGGTACAGACGACATTAAATGCAATCGACAAGACAGTCAGAAAACCCGAGAACCTGAAAAAGGACGGAATCTGAAAAAATCCGGCCCACGCGAAAATCTGCGAAGACCAAAAATCTCTGAACGACAGCGCTCAGCCGGAGTCCGAATAGGATCCGGGAAAATCCGGCCAGGGTGGAATTTCCTGAACTCAGCTCAAAATCAAAGATCTTCAATGAATAACTTAGGGGAATCACTTAGAAAATTCAAATAAACATTTTAACACATGTAAAGTAAGGCCAGGGTGGAATTTCCTGAACTCAGCTCAAAATCAAAGATCTTCAATGAATAACTTAGGGGAATCACTTAGAAAATTCAAATAAACATTTTAACACATGTAAAGTAAGACAAAACCTCAAAATGAAAGGGCCAAGAAACCCAAACAATATCGAAAGAGGGTCCCTGCTTTTAGCAGGGCGTGTGTGTGAAAACTGCACAACAATACCTTGGTGATGTGTTGTGTTAGCTCTCAAAAATGTAGGCGAAATACCTCAAGAGGTTGCCAATCTTTTGATACATTTCAGGGTAATAGACAAGGCCAAAAGATTTATACCTTCTACTCTTTAGGTGTTGCCAGACCTAGGTGGGTGTACCTACAATAATGAAGCAGACTTGACCAATATTTATTTCCTAAAAAAATTTACCCACACTGGCAAATAGGAGTAGATAAATGGGTTTAAATTTGGTATAAATTGTATAAGCAATATCAAGGAAAAAATATAATATGTTCATATGAAAAACTGAATGAAACTAACAACAAAATGGTAGAGACTAGTGCCTTATTGGGTGCACGGAGTCAAATGAAAATCTGAAATGAGTAACTTCTCTCTGGCATAAATTCAAATTGTTTGGCATATAGGTTTTAAGTTTATAACTGGTATACACATGCAGGAATATAACTATTGAGTTCTTCTTAATGATCCAAATGGGATTCACTAATTACTATGATTGATTAAAAGGACTTAATCTTTCTTTGAAAGAACCAATTAATCCAATCACACAGGTACAACAAATGTGCCCTAATAAATTGAAGTATATCTTGACATATCAGTCTAAATAACTAGAAAACACCAACTTTGGAGACAACATCAACAATTCTTTCAATTAATACAAAAAACAATTGAAACCAGAAAAATGTCGTAGAATCAAAAGATTTCCATTTACATCTCCATTATTTCTTACATGCATCATAGTCTCATACAAAAACCATTATATTTTTTGTATTTTCTATTCACAATCTGTCTAACCCCCATTCACTGTCAAAAGTAAGTATTTATACATCAGTAACCTGAAGAGTCGCGTCCCTTCATATTCACATCTCGGACAATCCTTGCATTCGAGCCTTTACCACTGGTCTTTGGACTTCCGCGAAGACATCACGTAGTCTCCCCGATGTTCTGAGTCTCTTCGACCACCAATAGGTTACATATTGCATTGATATCTTGCAGTCATACT
>VDFB02270651.1:3558432-3599331 GCA_007258455.2 Sequoia sempervirens | reverse complement strand
AACCAAGAGTGAGTGTAACCATTGTGTTTACTTCAAAAAATTGAAAAATGGTTTATTCATTTTCTTGGTGTAATATGTTGACGATATGCTTGTAGCAAGCAAAAACGTGGTTGAGATTAGAAGGTTAAAGGCTTAGTTGGCTATTACATTTGATATGAAAGATTTAAGAGCAATAAAATAAAAAATTGGCATGGAAATACAGACATAAAACATAATAAGTGTATACACCTAAAAATGGTCACATCACAATAGTCTGGTAATTAATTAAATATTGTTAATATTTAATTAAATCTCTGAATTCAATTTGCGTATAAATAAATCTAAATAATTTATTTATATTGTTCATTCTTTCATTTCGATTAAATAAATAAGTTTATTTCATCACTTTTCTTATCCATTTCTTAATTAATTAAATAAATATTATGATTTATTTATATTAATTATCATATAATCTTGGCTTGAATATTTTATTCAAATAAAGATTAAATATTCCTCTCTTCTAAAAATCCTCAAAATTCCATTCACAATTAAATATTCCAAATATTTAATTAATTCCTCTAAAATCCATTCACAATTCCATATTTCTTCTAAAGTCTATTCATAATTAAATATTTCAAATATTTAATTAAATCTTCTATAGTCCTAAAATCAAAAATCAAACTCACATGAAATTAAATAAATTTATTTATTTAATATTGGATTATCTTCAACAACTGTGAAACAAACTTCCAAAATGTAAAATTAAATTCTCCCACTGTGCAGGTAAATTTATTCCTCGTACAAACATGTTCTCCATTCTTTCTCTCAACTCCTTACTATTCCTTTCCATCTTCCTCAACTCCTCTCCATCTCTCACCATTCAAAATTACCAGACAATCTCACAACCATTGATCTTTGCCAGCCAGACTCTTGCCTGTGAAAATCTATAAAAGGGACTGTCAGGTCTCTGAAAAATATAGAAGCTTTCATACAGGAAAACTATAGCAAATTTGTAGTAGCATAGCCTTCTAGTATCCATAGCATTCTAGCATCATAGCATATCATAGTTGTATTCCATATTATGGCCTATTCACCCCATATCATAGCATCCATAATTTACAACCCCTGTGCATAATTTACGGCCCCTGTGCACATCTATATCGGCATTTCATTCCACCAGCATATAGGATAGAGAAGTACTCTCCCCTTTGCATACTCGTTCTGCAGGTTGCCATTCTAAGAAGCTTTGCTTACACAATCTGAGAGCATCAGCTTCAAGAGAATTACTGGAGATAGAGGACAATGGAACGGTTATGAAGAAGCTCTGTTTGTTTTCTTTGAATTCAATTATCTTGCTTTCTTTAGTTTAATGTTTCATTTGTGTGTTTTAGTTATCTTATTTTGATACTAACATTTCTCCCACACATTTTTTTAGCGCCCACCGTGGGGCTCTTGCCCCAATTTTAACATCTTTTTGCAGGTTTTTCTGACAGGTCACGGCTAAAACAACGTATTAGCGCAATAAACACGCTTTCAGTCAAGAATCACACCCAGCTTTAGCCTTTAATACCTATGGTGCCTGGCTGGTTTCACAGCGCCCGTCAGAGGTTTCACAATGCTCGTCAGAGGTTTCACAGCGCCCATTAGAGGTTTCATAGCGCCCATCAGAGCTTTTACAACGCCCATCAGAAGTTTCATAGCGCCCATCAGAGGTTTCACAGCGCCCATCATAAGTTTCACAACGCCCATTAGTGGTTTCATAGTGCCCATGATGTTTGTTTTAGCGCAATTTTTATTTTTAGCATAGATTTTTTCAAAACCTGCAATTGTAATCTGTAACTTAAAAACGATTTGACTGGATCCGATGCGACCGCGGCCAGTAGGAACTTAATTGGAATGAACCAATCCTAGGATAGTCACTTAATCAAAATGAATCAATCCTAGGATAGACATGGATTTTAAATGACCACCTGCGGGCCGCTACTAATAATGATCTTGCAAATTAAATTGAACAATTTGCTTTTGTGAAGCAATATCTTCACTTATATTAGATCAATTGTGATTTGGGTTTTAAAAAGAACATTTGTTTGCTTTGTTTGTGGCAATAGGTCAATGCTCTCCCCTTAAATGGGTGATCAAAATACTAGACTTGCCTTTTCAATTCCATGCAAATTTACTGTTTTAATTACAACCTTTGTAGCTACCGTAGCGAAAAGACTACCCCACGAATCTAATTCCAAGTGAACAACTAAAGTTCATGCTTTTCCAACCCACTTTAACCGTAAACGCTACTTGGCCACTTAAAATCACCACCTGCGAAGGTGTATCATAACCATCTCCCAAAGTTTTGTTCTAAAGTGCTGGTGTCTCGCGAGTCTATCATTTGTCGTGACCAACGAACCTTTACCACGTAATCCTAAGATAAGTATATCTAACCAAAGTTTCGCCCGAACATCCTTAATAATCACAGTGCGGAGGGAAGAATCTACCCCAAGACACTCACCATATAATCGCTAACGACTCATTTGCTCGGGGATCCGGTATCCACTTCCGCCACTCGAAGACGCTCTGAAGCATACAAAAAATACCTGCGGTGACACTACCGGGTACAGCTTGACGCAATGCGATGGGTCGCTGATTATTACGACGACCTACTTGGAGCATCTAAGAGTGAGTCTGTTTGACGACCGTCACGCTTAAACTTGTGAAAATAATTTTTGAACAACATTTTGATCATACACTTAATGTTTAGAATAGGACTTAAACACAACTATTCTACAACTTGCTTGATGTGTTTTCAATACATTTATTCAGTAAAGATCATCCAAAACTCACAATCACATTGATTACTCTCATGTTACGAGATTGGAAATCCACAACCTTTGTTAAGAAATCCATTCTCAAACGAATCAAAAAGCCAAAGAAACCACTTAGTTACAAGAAATTATTGAAGAAAAGACGATTCTTGTACCAAAGCCGAAAGGTTTTATTTAAATATAGAACTTTTCTTCATCGATATCATGACTGTGTTAGAGGTTTCACTGATGATTATGCTGTAGAACCATTATACTCACAAGCTTTCTTTCAAGGAAGAGCCCTTTCTCAAAGGCACAACCATAGTCAACGTACTCGTTTTTGTTATATTCCCCAACCTGCAATTGAATATTCTACTTGTCCAAATCAATTTCTGTAATAGAGAACTCCATCACATTAGGCATTTATCACAAAATCCATCCTTTTACGAAGCTACGATCAAACTTCATAAAGTACAAAATCATCCTTTTTTTGATCTTTTGCTTAAATTCCCGCCAACGGGATTTTCATCCTTTCAATTAGGGAACAACACAAGCTAAAGGCTAGAAATCTTTCAAGTCATAGAATCTTCATTCTATCCTGACTTTCATATCTATCACAAATTGCACTATTTCATTCTTTTGATCAAAAGTTAGTAGAATTTGGAACAAAGCTTATGCCTGTTTTCACGAGATTTCGAAAACACATGGAAAAAGACGAAGGAGAAACTACCACAAGCAAAATGGGTGACCATAATGAGAAAGAAGAGGAAACATTTAATGTTGAAGAATTAATAGAAGAAAAGCTTCAAGAAGTAGAGCAAGATCCTCGATTCCATACTCTTAAGGAAAGAATTTTAGAACGAAACAAAGAAAGATATTTTCTTTCATTAGCTAATCAAGGAGCTTAGTTACCTTACAATTTCGATATAGAAGGGATTAAACATAATCCTGAAACTCCTCCTAATGATTTTAGTGCCCTTACTCAACAAATAAAAGAATTACAAGGGCAAATAAAGGAGATGCAAGGGGGTGCAACAAAGAAGTATGTTTTGGATGACATATCTCCTTATCCATTTGATAGGAGTATTCAAATGATCCCTTTTCCAAAACATTGCGAAATCCCTAAATTTGATAGGTACAATGGAAAAACTGACCCCATTGAACATGTGAGGGATTTCCGAAATATGAGTTGAATTTGCTTATGAAGACACCTACTTAATGCGATTATTTCCACGAAGTTTGGGTGGACAGTCCATGGAGTGGCTTTCCAAGATCACTCCCCCCATCAAAAATTTTGAGGAGTTGATAAATCGGTTTATATCACAATACACTTACAATATTCAACACCAGATAACCATGCTTGATCTTTGTAAAGTGAAACAAAAAGTAGGGGAATCCTTCACTACATTTTTGCAAAGGTGGAGAAGATTGTTTGCACGATATTCCCGTCCTATTCCTAAAAAGGAAAAGATGGATATCTCCATCAATAGCCTAGATCAAGAATTAAGCTATAGGCTTAATCTTCATTGTCCTCCTAACTTTGAAAAATTGATTGAAAATGCAATCACCATTGAAGGGGCCTTGGTTAAAAGGGGAGTGATAAAACTTGATAATCCAAGTTCATCCAACCAAAACAACAATGATAAAACAAGGTTTTGGAACATAAATAAAAATGTGGTCAATGATGGTATAGTGGATGCAAACAATTTACGAACAAGATCAACTATCTTCAACTTATCAAGTGCTCCACGAAACAACCAACAAGGAAATACCAACCAACAAGGAAATACCAACCAACAAAGAAACAACAACCAACAAGGACAAAATTCCAATCAAGAAAGCATGGCCAATCAAAATACCAAGGATAATCGTGGTAATTTCAATAACAATCTTGGCAATACCCAAACATCGAATCCGTCCAGACTTCCATTCTTTTCAAATCGACGAAATTTTACCACGTTGGGTCAATCTCTTGAGTCTGCTCTCAAGGAGCTTCTCGATAATAAGGTTATTACCTTACCACCACAAAGAGATTATGAGCCACGAGTCAAACCACCATCATGGAATGACTCATATTATTGCAATTATCATCAATGTAAAGGTCATAGAACAAATAACTGTCAAGCCTTACGAAATCTAGTACAAGATTTAATTGACAATGGCACCATCAAAATTGAAGGACATCATACCAATGATGATCATCAAGCATTCAAATATCCTTTACCAAACTATCAAAAGGGGGAAGCATCAGATACCAAAGCGAAAGGCATAAATAATGTTGAAGACAACATAATCCGCCACATCTATGCATATGATCAATGGGTTAATGTTATTAAAATCAAGGAAAAACAAGAATATCAATAGGTTAATGTGACTACAAAAGGACAAGCAAAAGTTGTTTTAAAAGGTAGTTCATCTAAGGCAGCTATTCCTTCTCCAAATCATTATAATCTAGTTGATCAATTGAGAAAAACATCAGCTCAAATCTCCATCCTTGAACTTCTCAAAATATCCCCCAAACACAAGAATATTTTAGAAGAAGCTCTTGTAAACACAACTGTTGACACTGATCTGGATGTAAACAAATTTCAAGCCATGGTGGGACATTTGTCTTCCCCTACTTGTCTTTCATTCTCCGAAAAAGATGATGCTTCCATGACACATCCACATAATTCATCGCTTTATCTTGAAGTCATGATCCATAAACACCGAATCAGATGTGTCTTGATAGATGGAGGAGCCGATTTAAACATCTGTACCTTAAAGCTAATACATGCCTTAGGAATATCAGAAAACTCCATCGATCCATGAAGGAAAATAACTATCAAGGCATATGCTGATGAAGAGAGAGCTTCTAAAGAACTAATAATGCTACCTATCAGAGTGGGACCTATTGTGAAGAATACATTTTGTCAGGTTCTAGATCGTGATCTTTCCTATAACATACTTTTGGGTTGCCCATGGATTCATGATATGCAAGTAGTACAATCAATGTATCATCAATGCATCAAGTTTCCATATGACGGACAGGAAATAACTATACAAGCTAATTACAATAGCACCCAAACTTGTTCAAATCTTCGAGCAACTCAAGACACCTTTGTGCCACACAATAGGGAGGCTCTTACTGCTTCTTCTTCCAATCTACAAGACCAATTGCAAGAACTAACAAAGAATCTTGACACCAAGTTACATTTCAAAGACAAAGGAGTAGGTGAATATTCACTATCCCTTTCTACCTTACCTCCTTCTTCAAGGTCACATGGTCAGCCAACCCTATCAAATCAAAAGATCGCAACAGCCTCTACATCCCAAGCTTCTGTGCCAATCACAAAGTTTGATGGACAATTCATTAAAGCTAACACCACTGCGGAAGAAGCCAAAGATAGGGACATCCTAAGCTGGCTATACAAAGATGAAGATGAATCTCTCTTGCACATAAAGTTACCTACCAAACAATATGGCAAAGGGTATACTATCATGCAACGAATGGGCTATGAAGGAAGTGGTCCTATAGGGAAAAGAAAAGAAGGAATCATTGAGCCAATTCAACCTATTTCAATACATCCAAACGATAAAATAGGACTTGGATATGGCAAAGATACAGAGGAGTCAACTTCATAGCAAACACAACAAACTCATGAAGTAGAACCAATTTCAGATAAACCTCATGAAGATGTCACTCTACAAAAATTTTATGGATCAGTTTTCCAATTGCAGAACAATTCAGACACTGATTCTAATGAATACGAATGGGATGATGTCTTTGATGATACATTCTTAATAGAGAAAAGGGTGGATGTCATACACAAATTTTCACCCACGTTCTTACAAGGAGAGGGCTCAAGGCCTCCACTTGATTATGTTTTACACAACGATCATGCCTCAAGTGAGGACGATTCAGATTTTAATGAGATTGATAATCAACAGGAGAATACCATCATAGATCTTGTCTATCATGAAAATGACAACAATATCATGACTTTGACAGCTCAAGACCTTACCCAATGTAATGATTCCATGCCTTTAGTCTATCCGGAACTTATTGATTGGGATGACGATGCACCTATCCATATCCCTACATTCCATGATGATGAGGATATTGTAAATTTCCTTTGTTCATCTAGTCAAGAAAACAATTGTTTAATCCAAGAATCTCATAGTCAAGATTTTGATAGGGAGGGTGTCAAGTCTCTTAGCTACAAAATAAATGAAATAAAAGATGGATTTATCAGTGAAAATTGAAAAATGGCAGTGGTAGATCACAACAAGAGAAAAATACAAAGCAAATCCGATGGTGAAAACCTTTTTGAGGCACTAAAGGATGAGAAACTTGACACTCTTTCCAAAAATTATCAAGAAAGATCTTTTGTTTTGATTGAGTCCATGGAATCAATCAACATAAGTACAAAAGAGCAGCCAAAAATCTTGCAACTAGCAGCATCATTAACAGTTGAAGAAGTACAAAAATTCATAGGCTTTTTGAAGGAGAATCAAATCAATTTCACTTGGTCATATGCTGATATGCTAGGATTGGATCCTAATCTGATAATGCATCATCTATCCATAAACGCAGGGGCAAAACCTGTGAAGCAAAAACTTAGAAAAATGCATCCACATGTTGCATTATTGGTTAAAGAAGAATTAAAGAAGGATTTAGATGTTGGATTCATTCAGTCTATTGACTATGCAGAATGGATTTCCAATATCGTACCTATTTCAAAGCCAGATGGAAGGATTAGAATTTGTACAGATTTCAAGGATTTGAACAAATCATGTCCCAAAGATGACTTTCCTTTACCAAACATAGATATGATTGTTGATTTAACTGCTAGCCATGCAATGTATTCATTGATGGATGGATTTTCAGGATATAAGCAGATAAAGATTGCACCAGAGGATCAAGATAAAACAGCGTTCACATGTCCTTGGGGTACCTATTGTTGGAATGTAATGCCATTTGGGTTAAAGAATGCAGGAGCGACTTATCAAAGAGCAATGACAACTATTTTCCATGACATGATGCACACCTTCATGGAAGACTGTGGATGACTTATTGGCCAAATCTAACACAAGAGAAGGACATCTTGAAATCTTGTCAAAAATCTTTGTCAGAATGGAGAAGTTCAATGTGTGACTCAATCCAAAGAAATGTGTCTTCGGCATTAAATCTGGAAAACTCCTGGGATACATTGTTTCAGAAAAGGGTGAAGAGGTTGATCTAGAAAAAGTACAAGCTATAATGGACATGTCACCACCTCAGAATATCAGTCAGCTTCAATCTCTGCAAGGACACCTACAATCCATCAGGAGATTTATAGCTCAACTGGTAGACAAAAGCTTACTATTTACACATCTATTGCATAAAAATGTCCCATTCAAATGGGAGGAAAAGTGTGAAGCAACATTTAATCAAATCAAGCAATATATTATGAATCCACCAATCCTAATTCCACCAGTTCCAGGAGAGCCCCTTATACTTTATATTTCAGCAACAAAAGTTTCTTTGGGAGCGCTACTAGCACAAGAGGATTCTACAGGTAAAGAAAGGGCTATATACTATATCAGCGGAACTTTAACAAGTCATGAATTGAACTACACTTTCATTGAAAAATCTTGCTTAGCAATAGTGTTTGCTTCCCAAAAGTTGCGACACTATATGTTGGCTCATATAGTTAAGCTGATCACCAAAATTGATCCACTAAAATACCTCGTAAGCAAAGCTACCTTAACAGGAAGACTTGCAAAATGGGTAATGATCTTAAGTGAGTTTGGCATTCACTATGTAGATCGAAGAGCTATAAAAGGACAGGTTATCACAGATAAGTTGGCCGAAGCACCTTTACAAGAAGAAAACCCAATGCACATTGAATTTCCTGATGCAGATGTCTTCACAACAACAATTCAAAAATCATGGACATTGTACTTTGATGGATCCTACACGCAACAAGGCTCAGGGGTAGGGATTCTTTTTGTCACACTTGAAGGATATACCATTCCAAAATCATATTGGTTGATGTTTCCTAGCACGAATAACATGGCTGAATATGAAGCATTGCTCATAGGAATAAAGATAGCATTGGACTGGCGGATTACAAAATTGCAAGTCTATGGTGATTCACAACTTGTCATTAATCAAATCAATGATGATTATCATACTAAAGATGATAAGCTGCTACCTTACAAGAACATGGTGGATGATTTTAAAAAGTATTTTGTGGCAATCAAGTTTTCACAAATCCCAAGGATTGATAATAAAGTTGCAGATGCAATAGCTACAATTGCTTCCTTGTTACAATTATCAGAAAATGAAAAACGATATGAATTCTTGGTGGAACAATTTTTTTCTCCCACCTATGATAATCCTGAGACCCAAGTCATATGTCATTTAACCGGTTCTGATTCACCCTTATATGGCAAGATTTATACCTATATGAAAAATAACATCTTACCTCCGGATTTATCCCAAAACCAAAAAAGGAATTTCATACGCCAATCATCTCGTTATACCCTGATCGCTGATATTCTTTATTGACGTGGTCTTGATGGTACACTCCTTCGATGTCTGAAATGTGACGAATCTGAAAAAGCCTTATAAGAGGTTCATGGTGGTATTTGTGGAACTCATTCAAGTGGTTTAACTTTAGCCAAGAAACTTGTTAGAATGGGATATTATTGGCCTACCATGGAGAGAGAATCTTTTATTTTTGTCAAGAAGTGTTCTAAATGCCAGATCCATGGGAATCTTATTCATGCACCTGCACAGGAACTACAACCTTTCACTCCGACATGGCCTTTTTTTCAATGGGGACTAGATCTTGTTGGAAAAATTCATCCTTCATCATCAAATGGGCATAAATTGATCATCATGGCCATAGAGTATTTTAAAAAATGGATCGAAATTGTTCCTTTGATGACCGTAACTGGTAAAAAAAGCTCTTCATTCATCCTGAATTACATCATTTGTAGATATGGAATTCCTAATTCTATCATTACTGATATGGGAGGCCTTTTAAAAATTAGGATGTTGATAAACTTTGTGAAAGGTTTCAACATAGGTTCACTACACCTTATTATCCACAAGGAAATGGTCAAGCAGAAGCTTCAAACAAAACAATCTTGAAGATCTTGAAGAAGACGGTAAATGATGCCGGTCATGATTGGCATGTCCAGTTAAATCTAGCTTTGTGGGCATACAGAACCAGCATTCGCACACCAATAGGAGCTACACCATATGCCTTGGTATATGGAGTAGAAGTGATCTTACCACTAGAGGTTGAAATACCTTCACGTAGGGTCTCACTCAAAGGATTGATAAATGATGAAGACTACCGAGTATCTCATCTGTACGAGCTTGAATTGTTAGATGAAAGACGTCAACATGCAGCTAATCATTTGAAGGGTTATCAACAGATTATGTCCTGTAGCTACAATCACAGAGTTAAACAATGGACATTTCAAGTGGGTGACTTAGTCTTGAGAGAAAATCTATGCAATCAGCAAGATAGAGAAAAGAAAGGCAAATTTGAACCAAATTGGCTTGGTCCATTTGTCATCATTGCAGCATATGGTTCTGGAGCATATCAGTTATCTACGTCAGAAGGGGACCTGTTTGAAGAGCCAATCAATAGCATTCATTTGAAGAAGTTCTATGTCTAAATCATCAAAAACCTAAAAAAATCAATTCCAAAAAAAAAAGTCCTAAAAATTCATGAAATTTTTTCAAAAAGATCATAAAAAGTCCTAAAAAAATCCATAAAAATCAGAAAAGTCTTGAAAAAGTGCAATAAAAAAACAAGTGGTGAAAACTTGGCAAACAGGCGCTATTTGTGATCAAAATGGGCTCCTTTATCTATTAGCTTATGTCTTGCATTCGCATAATGGCATCATCTATCCATATCTTTCATTTGTACATATCTATCATATCCATATCATGCAATGGGAATCCTTGTGTTTCATCATGGCTTGATGAAATTTGTACATATCCATCATATTCAAGATGTGTTTAAACTAGGGGCAAAAACATAGACTGAGACAAGAGAAGGGCAACGAGCTTTTAAAACAAACAAATGACAATTTGACAAAACGCAACATACATTGATGCATCAAATCAACCACAACACCAAAACGATCACTCAATGCCAATGAAATCAAACAATATGGTTAAAAGAACGATAATCAAAACACAAACATCAATGTTGATAACCAAGTTGGATGATCTTAATCTGAATAATGTTTGAAATACTTTGAGCAAAATTTGAATTGTTGGCTGATTTTCTATCATATCTCTGGAGCAATTCGATGATGTATTGAACTAGAAAAGCAAAGGAGTATGATTTTTCTTTGTCTGTTGTTTGCAAGGAAATCATTACTACTATGCAAATTGGTCACGAGACATGCTCTACTAAGTATCATTGATGACATTTTAGAATTCGCATGGGAAATGGGTTAACTCTTGTCTGTTTATGCAAGAAATACTCAGGTCATCTCGGTTCAATTATACCTAGATGCTTGTATTAACTTGCTATATCAAAATTTATGAAAGCAATACTCAGGTCATCACTGGTGCTAACATACCCTTTGATGCTTGTGTTAACTTTCAACATTTCAATGCTCTATGATGACACAAAAAGCACAAATAAGCTCTCAGAATGGCAATATTGTACGGATACCCTGCATGGTTAGTATAGATTGCATTCATTATAGAATCTGCATTTTGCATTTGTATATTTTTTCCAAAAACCTGGCAAAATATCAAATGTTTCATATCCTTTCGAATAAATGACTGAGTACATTTTGACATTTACAAAAAAATATATCATTTCATACATTTTTCATACATATTTGCATCAGAAAATCATAAAAAAAATAAAAATCATACATCATAATAAAAAACATTCATAGGCATCCATCATTTCATATTCATATTCATATTCATTCATCAATAGATTATAATCATATCATACTATTGCACTTGCATTTTCATATCTAAAATCATGCATACATATACATCATAAGCATAAAATTGATAAATCATATCATAAACATCATGCATATATAGAAAATCGATGCACTCATCATAAATCATCGCTGCATATCATATATCTCAAAAATGAATGTCAAAATGTAAAAAGATGTCAACTATGTATGACATAACATCATAAAAAATGGGATCATATTAGTGTGTATACAAATGTCTCGTAATGATAAAACATCATGCAAAAAGCACTATGCCATGCTATCCTCTGATGGTACTGGTCTGGGACTTGTCCCACCTACACTTGATGGACCTGCTCCACCTGCCCCTGATGATCCTCCTGGCGGTAATGGCTATGATACACCCCTGCTCGTAGCTCAAGAACAACTATGTGTAGACCGAGACTATGTATAACTCATTCTCTACTCGGGTGGCACTGCATCATGATATCTGATCCTATAGAACTTTTCCTCCTGGATGGCTCTGGTTAGCTCTCTCATCATGCTATCATCTCTTGCTGCTCTCTATAGACTGTCAGCTAAGGCCATGGCCTCCACACCCTGTTGTCTAGCTGTATCTCTCTCAGTCGTCACTGAAGTCAACTACCCTTGTAGCTGTGTAATCAAGGACTGCGCCTGTGCTAGCTGATCCTCTAAACTCTGCACCCTACCCTGCAAGGTTGCTATCTGACTCGATGATGCTGGACCTACAGAAGACGATGGAGCTGTCTGTCTCATCCGCAATCCACCTCTGTCACCTCTACCTCTACCTCTACCTCTACCCCCACTACTGTTATCCCCACTCTCCTCATCACTGCTATCTCCATCATCATCTGACTCATCATCATCCTCCTCAGAATCATCACCCTCTGCACTTGCCTCTTGTTGTCGCCTATGACCAGCTATCTGTGGTCTCTCCTCTACAATAGGGATAGGCTCATCAGGATCAAATAATCGTGGCGCAGGATGATCCAACACATACTGACCATACTCTTCTGTCATCCCTCCATCAAGAATATCAAGTCTATAGTCCCACATCTGAGCTCCCAAACTGGTAAACTTTGCCACCGCTGCTTCATATGAAATCTGTGGACCCCACATTGTGACCTCCTGCTGTCGGCACACATAAATAGCATAACCCATGGGCATACCCTGAGGCTGACCAAACTGTCGACACACCCGACCAACAAGAAACCTCTCAATAATCCTAGGTGTCTGGCCAATAAGATATCTGGCGGTAAACACATAGGGCATCTCCCCAGTATCCTCTGGCCATCCCTCACAATCTACATAGGGTCACCAGCAAACTGTATCCAGATCATCTAGAAGACACTGCCAATGATCTAATTTACCCAGCCTCGGCTGAGTAATGATATCTACATATCTGAATCTGTATGGCCAACCAGTCAGCTGTCGTCCTCGAGTCAATGGTCGCATGACAACAAAATGCTCCCATGCCCATATCTGTAACAGTGAACAACCAACTACAAAACTACGACCTCCGCCATATACAATGTGATGTAGCTCATCATACAAATGTGCAAGCATGCATGATCCCCAAGCATAACGTGTGCCCTGCATCACCATCCTCTCAAGTACATGACCCCATCTGATTGCAAAGCCCTTCAACCTATGGTCGGGGCACAACACACCTCCAATAAAGCCTGCAAGTACAGAGGGCAAGGGCGCATATGAATCTACAATCTCACCCCATGGGATGAAATGTCCAGCAATATGATCATCTCTAAAAATCCTCCTCAAAGCATCAGTGCCTCCCGCCTCTCGGCCATCAAACCTCACTATCTCCCCCATCACTGGGATCCTCAAGATATGGTGCACGTCCTCAGGAGTCACGGAAATCTCTCCTATCGCCAAGTGAAAGGTGTTCGTGTCGCTGTGCCACCTCTCTGCAAGTGTTGTCAATAGACCTCTGTTGAGGCACACCTCAGGCATGTCAAGCAACGAGGTCAATCCACATGCCTCGATCACATCTTGATCTGCCTGCACAAGCTGTGGAATCAAACTCCATGTCCTCGGGAATGTCTCCCGTAGCTGCAAAACGCCCAATCTCTCCTATTGAATAGGATGAGAACATCAAGACCAAACAATATCAAGATCAATTCATCATGACAAATCAATCAAATCTCAAAGCAAATTTATCACAATCCTATTTTTTTTTAACAACTTTAGAAGCAAACTTATCAAATCAACCTATTTGTTTTTCATCTTCATGAAAACAAATTTATTAGAATCATGTTTGTTTGTAACAACTTTAGAAGCAAACTTATCAAACAACTATTTGTTTTTAACAACTTTAAAAGCAAATTTATCAGATATTATTTGTTTTCCAACAACCTTGGGAACAAATTGATCACACCAAACAACATCAAATCATGGGCGCTACAACAATCCTACTGGGCGCTACAGAAATCCTAACAGGTGCTACAAGATCATGGGCACTACAGAATCATAGGCGCTATGAAAATAATAATGGGTGCTATAAAAAGCATAAAGGGCACTAAAAGAATGTGTAAAACTACAAAAAGGTTGGGAAACGTGCTCTAAACAAAAAATTTTCAAATCACAAAAGTTTAACAGGGTACATACCGCGGGTCCATAGTGCGTCGGTCGCTGATGTCATCAGATGCACTCGAAACGATGCTGGTGGATAGGAAGTGCCATCTTTCTCACTCCAGAGCTCAAAAATTACAATTTTTACTAGGTTAAAATGGGAAAATGACATGGAAAATGACATTTTTAACCTATTTAAAGGCAAAATTGGGGCATTTTATCACATTTTATCATAGCAGGGGCAATTTAGGTCATCAATTTTCATCTCACATCTTTCCATGTCAATTTCTTCATATCATCATTTTTGAACGATGAATCGACATCATTAAAAATTAAAAAAATTCAAAAAAATCCAAAAATTCATAAAAATCAAAAAACTTCAAAATCTTATCGATTCATCATCCAGGGGCATATACCTGTCAACATTCGACAATCAGCATCCGGGCAAATTTTAAAATTCTTTGAAGCAATGCGTAAAACACATCACTTCAAAGAGGGGCAAAATGTATACACCTAAAAATGGTCACATCACAATAGTATGGTAATTAATTAAATATTTTTAATATTTAATTAAATCTCTGAATTCAATCTATGTATAAATAAATTTAAATAATTTATTTATATTTTTAATTCTTTCATTTTGATTAAATAAATAAGTTTATTTAATCACTTTTTTTATCCATTTCTTAATTAATTAAATAAACAATACGATTTATTTATATTAATTATCATATAATCTTGGCTTGAATATTTTATTCAAAGAAAGATTAAATATTCTTCTAAAATTCATTCACAATTCTCAATATTTAATTAATTCTTCTAAAGTTCATGCACAATTAAATATTCCAAAATATTTAATTAAATCTTCTATAGTCCTAAAATCAAAAATCAAACTCACATGAAATTAAATAAATCTATTTATTTAATATTGGATTATCTTCAACAACCGTGAAACAAACTTCCAAAACAGAAAATTAATTTCTCTATTCCTGTGTAAGTTTATTCCCGTGGGTTGAAGACAAGCCTCCATTCTTCTCTCCAACCTCCCAACATCTTCCATCTTCTTCTCAACCTCTCCATCTCTCACCATTCAAAATTACCAGACAATCTCACAGCCATTGATTTTTTCCAACTAGGCTCTTGCCTGTGAAAGTCTATAAAAAGGACTGCTGGGTCTCTGAAAAGGATAGAAGCTTTCATACACGAAAACTATAGCCAATTTTCAGTAGCACAACCTTTTAGCATCCATAGTTTTTAGAATCATAGCATATCATGGCCAATCATCCTCATAGCTTAGTTTCAATAGCATCCATAATCCACAGCCCCTGTACATAATCTACAGCCCCTGTGCATATCCGTATATCACATTTTCACTCCATTAGCATATAGCATAGAGAAGTACTTTCCCTTTGCATACTCGTTCTACAGGTTTCCATTCAGAGAAGCTTTGCTTACATAATCTAAGAGCAGCAGCTTCAAGAAAATCCCTGGAGATAGAGGACAATGGAACGGTTCTGAAGAAGCTTTGTTTGTTTTCTTTGAATTCAATTATCTTGCTTTCTTTAGTTTAATGTTTCATTTGTGTGTTTTTATTGTTTTACTTTGATACTAACATTTCTCACACACACTTGTCTCTCTTGACAATGGCATCAAAGTCACAGATCTGTCTAGTGACTTCCAGAAGTATAATGTGATCAGTAGGGTATCTTGGAAGTATGTATGGGGCTCTCTGGCAGCCATCAATCTGAATGTAGGAGAAGGTTGGGAACTGAATAAACCATGCCCCATATTTCTTGATGAGTTCCTTAGCCTGGTCTGAAATCCTGACATGTTCTGCACCTTGGAGCAATCTAGTGATGTGTATGGTGAATGCATCATTCACCCTCCTATAGTTCAAACCTCCCAAGTGCAACTGCAGGTAAACCTCATAAATAATATCTTGTCCAAAAGTGCCCCTTGTACTCAATCCTTTGTAGGCGTGGAATATTGCAAGTGCATAGACCAAATATGAGGTCATTATGAAGGACTTTGTTTGCAACACATTGGACAACTACTCGTGAATTACTCCACTAATGACTCCTCCCCAATGGTAGTTAATCTTCTCTTACTCCATCCTCACAATCACATGGCACATCCAATTCTCAAACATGCCAACATTCCTTAATCCAACCACCCTGCTGAGAAGAGTGATGGCATCATAATACTCCTTCTTGAACTTTGCTCTAAATAGCTGCTTGGGAAGTTTGGAATAGTGAGACTTGGGCTTCTCTAGCCAGGAATTGATAAGCTATTGTGACTTCACAGTTTGTTCATCATAGAACTCCTGAGTTGCCTTCATGCTGAATCCCACCACATGAGACCTGTCTGGCATATCAAAATTTTGAGCAATGGAAACAAGGTTGAGATTTGCTACAACTCTCCCTTGAGGACCAATAATTCTTTGTGTATCTTGATCATAGTGCCTGGCACACTCAAGGACCAGGTCATAACACTGCACCGTAGAAGGGAAACTAGCTTCATGGGACAAGCCTGATTCCATCATCCTCTTAGCCACCAAAGGAGGATCCTCTACTTTCATTCTTCCTTTAAATTCTTCATAGTCTGAGAGGCCAACATTTGTATCAGTCACCTCTGACCAGACTAAAGTGATTTTACTCTAAGGGATCTTGCTCTTAATGTCCATCTTAATCTTCTCTACATCAGACATTGAAGACCCAACTGCTGCCTTGCTAGGTTTAGCCTGCACTCAACATGGAAATCATAGTAAAAACCATAGGAAAGGGAATGTTAATCCATAAAAACATCGTTAGAATAAGCCTCATACAATCAAGGTGTTATTAAAACTCATATAAAATGCTCTTGATAAACTTCAGGTTTTAGAACCATCCGTAGAATATGAGCTAGGGAGGAATTTTGGGAAATTTCAGGCCAGATGGATTCCAGCGGAATAATCATAAAAAAAACCTACTAACAATTAAATATGATCATTTTCAATCAACAGACCACATAGGAGATCACAAGATAGCATGAATAAATCATGCCCTTCCATATTTCCTTACATTTCACCAAATTTCGGGAAAATCCGCTAAGAACAGATTTCCACAAAGGCAAAGACACTTTGCAAATCCAGAACAAATAGGGAACCAAGGACCTTGGGAAAATTCAGAGTCAATGGAAATCTGCGAATAAGGTAAAACTCTGAAAGCATGCAGATTCTGGAAACTCAAAGGAAATCGGGAAAACGAAGGAAATCGGGAAAATCCGGGGTCAATGAAAATCCGCAGAATATATGAAACTCCGAAAGCGAAAGCGGATTTCAGAAAAGCAGAGGAAATTGGGAAAATCCGCCAGAGGCAGATTGTTCTGAGGGAACGAAAAATCCTGGACTGAGGACAAAACCCGAACATCAGTGCTAAATCATGATTACGCTCAGAATACCAGATCGATCATCAATTTCAAAGACTTAAGCTTAGAGCAAGTTAGGCACGGACCTTCCATAGATTTTCTTTGCATTCTAGGTTTGTTTTACAGTGAAATAAGGTGGAATGTTATTGCCCTAGGTTTCAAACCCTATACATCTGCCATTAACACATAGGGAAACCTATGACTCAGGTATTTCAACTGCTGATACCATACTAGGGGAAAATCATGATTCTCAACCAAGTTCACCAAAATTCAAATAAACAAACCAACTCATACATTACTTGGGAGACCATAAACTAATCAATGCTACACAACCGTAGTCATGAAGCGATCAAATATTCAGGAATTCAAGCCCCAAAAGCTCTTATAACATCAATGTGCTATGCATAATCATCAATTCAAAGAAAAGAAATCGAACACATACCATTATAAAGCGGAAATCGATCTCAGAATCAACAAATGTGAAGTAAAAGGCGTCCACAAAGAACAGTGACATGAATGCACCAAAGAAATCACCAGCAAATTCACAATTTGCAAACTCAACACCTCATATTCAACCAAGCACTCGCAAGAAAGCACTCCTCTGCTCAAATGATGACAAGTAATAAGCATAATAGCATAACAATCATCCGAAATCACTTAAATACATCACTTGCCAAAGGTACAGACGACATTAAATGCAATCGACAAGACAGTCAGAAAACCCGAGAACCTGAAAAAGGACGGAATCTGAAAAAATCCGGCCCACGCGAAAATCTGCGAAGACCAAAAATCTCTGAACGACAGCGCTCAGCCGGAGTCCGAATAGGATCCGGGAAAATCCGGCCAGGGTGGAATTTCCTGAACTCAGCTCAAAATCAAAGATCTTCAATGAATAACTTAGGGGAATCACTTAGAAAATTCAAATAAACATTTTAACACATGTAAAGTAAGACAAAACCTCAAAATGAAAGGGCCAAGAAACCCAAACAATATCGAAAGAGGGTCCCTGCTTTTAGCAGGGCGTGTGTGTGAAAACTGCACAACAATACCTTGGTGATGTGTTGTGTTAGCTCTCAAAAATGTAGGCGAAATACCTCAAGAGGTTGCCAATCTTTTGATACATTTCAGGGTAATAGACAAGGCCAAAAGATTTATACCTTCTACTCTTTAGGTGTTGCCAGACCTAGGTGGGTGTACCTACAATAATGAAGCAGACTTGACCAATATTTATTTCCTAAAAAAATTTACCCACACTGGCAAATAGGAGTAGATAAATGGGTTTAAATTTGGTATAAATTGTATAAGCAATATCAAGGAAAAAATATAATATGTTCATATGAAAAACTGAATGAAACTAACAACAAAATGGTAGAGACTAGTGCCTTATTGGGTGCACGGAGTCAAATGAAAATCTGAAATGAGTAACTTCTCTCTGGCATAAATTCAAATTGTTTGGCATATAGGTTTTAAGTTTATAACTGGTATACACATGCAGGAATATAACTATTGAGTTCTTCTTAATGATCCAAATGGGATTCACTAATTACTATGATTGATTAAAAGGACTTAATCTTTCTTTGAAAGAACCAATTAATCCAATCACACAGGTACAACAAATGTGCCCTAATAAATTGAAGTATATCTTGACATATCAGTCTAAATAACTAGAAAACACCAACTTTGGAGACAACATCAACAATTCTTTCAATTAATACAAAAAACAATTGAAACCAGAAAAATGTCGTAGAATCAAAAGATTTCCATTTACATCTCCATTATTTCTTACATGCATCATAGTCTCATACAAAAACCATTATATTTTTTGTATTTTCTATTCACAATCTGTCTAACCCCCATTCACTGTCAAAAGTAAGTATTTATACATCAGTAACCTGAAGAGTCGCGTCCCTTCATATTCACATCTCGGACAATCCTTGCATTCGAGCCTTTACCACTGGTCTTTGGACTTCCGCGAAGACATCACGTAGTCTCCCCGATGTTCTGAGTCTCTTCGACCACCAATAGGTTACATATTGCATTGATATCTTGCAGTCATACTGACACTTCAAGTCTCCCCGATGACTATTTTGTATCTTTGCTTATATCGCTATGTTCTCCTGTAGTTATACCGATGCTATGTGTCTCTCCAATAGTTATTCCTTCAATCACGAGTATATCACTGAGACTCATGTCGATAAAAACCATCGCTATGACTTAAGGGGTCAGCAAAATGTTCCACAGATTACTTTGTGTCTTACTGAAATATCTCCTCAGGTTCAACTTCTGATCGCTGAGACTTAACAATTTTCCTGCCAATGAAGCAATACTTGACATGACTCTCCTAGCTTTTGCCGATGAAACTTGTCTCACCGAACGTACCTCCAAGTTTAAATCTTGTCACCATGACATAGGGGTTGGTAAGACTCCCAGACTTGATTTTGATGGCAACAACAGGACCCACCTTGGGCTTTATCGGCAAGACCAAACAAATGCTACAAGACATTACACCGATGACTGCTATCTTGGTGACACAAATCTTTGCATTCCGATCAGTATGACTTACAATGGCTCATTATGAAATATACCAATAACCATTGTCTCGATGATAAAATCCTTATGTCATTAAGACAATGAACTGCATCATGCGGATATGAATCCACAAATGTAATCCAATCGACAATACATTCTCAACCTCTTGCTGATAAACTGCAAAAAGATATATATTAGTATAAAATGCATTATGGATCGGGGAGACCCTCACCATCTCGTGCCGAAATGATTTATACTTTCAAATGCTCAGGAACAAGTGAATTCTAGGGGACCAAATGATGAAAACAAACTAAAACATGGGAAAACATGATATGCAAAGCGGATGGTATGGGCATTTTTTGGGAATTAATGAGTATGTGCAGCCATAAAATTTTCAAAATTTTACAGTTCTAACAGTGGCTCCGTCTAGGGATGAATGATTGTGAGATCATTGCAAGGATCTAGATTTCTAGGTGAGAAGACCAGACTTTCAAAGTGATGGACCAGTGAGCAGGATGAAATGAATGAAAATGGAGATGAACAAGACCCTAAACTACTGTACATGGAAAGATTTATTTTGAAAGAAGGAAACATAGGATTTTCCATGTACTTGCAATTCTTGTTCCTTATATTTCCTAAACTACTGTGCATGGAAAATAATTTTTAAGAGGATTGTCAAAAGTTGTCCATGCACTCGCAACTCTTAATCCTTAGTATTGCTCAAGAGAAAAAATGCTTCAAGAATTGCCCATGTACAGGCAACTCATGTTCTTCACCAGTCATATTTTGCAAGTAATACGAATCTTCACCTTTCTTGCCAACAACAACAAAGGGTCCCAACCATAAGGCTTTGAATTTCCCATGTTTTCCCTTTTCCTGACACCTTGCATTCCACATTAACACCATATCACTTTCTTCAAATTTTCTATCTTTTGCTCTTCTATCAAATAAATACTTCATTTGTGCCTGCAATTTCACTTCTAGTTTTGAGCTAATCTTCTTATTTCATCAAGCTCTACTAGTTGCTCCATTATTTCTTCCATCGGTTTTGGAATATATATATCTTCCTGAAGGATAAATTTGTAAACTGGTAATAAATTTTGTAAAGGCATTCTAGCTTGTGTTCCATATACCAACTCAAATGGGGATTTTCCAATTGCCCTTTTTACAGTTATCCTATCAGCCCATACAACCAACCTCAATCTTGAATCCCAAGCCTTCTTATTCCCTCCTAGCATCCTCATAATTTTTGGAAGACTTTTGTTGCTAGATTATGCCTGACCATTAGCTTGTGGATGGTAAGGAGCTGCATAACCAACAGTGATACCATATTTATTACAAAAATATTTAAACTCATCAGATCTAAAACACATCCAATTATCAGTAATCAATCTCAATGGTGTACCAAATATGGTAATGATGTTATCCATTAAAACATTGATTACAACTTTACTTATTGCTTGCTTGGTTGGGACTGCCTCTACCCATTTAGTGAAATAATCAGTAGCTACCAGTATCCATTTATGTCCTCCACTTGATTTCTCTTGTATCTAACCAATAAAATCAATACCCCACTAATGAAAATGGGCGTCAATATGCAAAGGTCTAAGTGGTAAAGGTCCCTGATACTTCAGTTTCTCTGAGAACTTCTGGCACGCTTCACATCTTCTTACATATGAAAAAGAACCATTAAAAATTTTTGGCCAGTAATAACCTACCCTGAGAATCTTGTGTGTAGTCATCTTTGCAGAATAATGGCCTCCACAAACCCCTTCATGCATCTCTCTCAGAACATGCTTAGCCTATGACTCATCTAGACATAGCAATAACATCCCATCCTTGTTTTTCCAAAACAAATCACCTTCCATGAACACATATTTGGATGCTTTCAACTTCAAAGTTCTTTTCTGATTGTCACTTAATCCTTCGGGGCACTTCATATATCTGAGGTAATACATGATGTCTATATACCAAGTAGTATGTTCAATACTTGCAATTGCATTTCCTTCATCTTCTACATTACAAATTTGATTTGCTTCAACATTTGCTTCTGCCATTAACTTGGCCAAACCTTGACCTCTTACTAACTTGGTGATTTGTATTTCCATATTGAATTCTTGAATTTTATTAATCCACCTACATCTCTTTCCTATTACTTATGCCTGTGTCAAAATACATTTAATAGCCGCATGAGGGACATAAGCATTCACTTTAGCTCCAATAAGATACAGTCTAAAAGATTTTATGGCTTTCACTAATGTAAATGCTTGTTTCTCCATTATATCATATTTCAATTCTGACCCCTGCAACAACTTGCTGAAAAAAGACACAGGTTGCTCATGACCTTCCTCATTCTTTTGTAACATAACAACAACAATAGTGTGCATTGAAGTAAATGAAAATATCTGAAAACATTTTGCAAAATTTGGAGACTTAAGGACAGGGGCTTCCTTGATGGCATTTTTGATTGATACGAAAGCTTCCAATGCCTCTGCAGTCCATTCTATCTTTTGTCCCTTCCTTAACATCTCTGATATGGGCTTCACAATTTCAGCAAAATTAGATACAAATCTCCTAACAAAATTGATTTGCCCAAAGACTGATTGAATATCTTTGATAGTCTTAGGAATAGGGATTTTATCTATTGCCTCAACCCTCTTAGGATCTATTCTAATTCCCTCCTTTGATACAATATGTCCTAAGAGTCTTCCTTCTGTGACTGCAAAATGACATTTGTTAGGATTCAGACTGATACCATACTCCAAAGCTTTGATAAATATTTTTTCAAGATATTCTACATGGTCTTCACCCCTTTTTGAATAAGCAATAAGGTCATCTTGATACACAACCATGATAGCATTAATCAAATCTGCAAATGCTACATCCATAGCTCTTTGAAAGGTTGCACCTGCATTTGTGAGACCAAATGGCATTCTCATATACATGTATGTTCCCCATGGGGTTCTAAAAGTTGTCTTGTACTGCTCAGATTCTTTTACTTTGACCTGATTATAACCACAGAGCCCATCCATCATAGATAATAGCTCACACCTTGTTACTTTGTGTAATACAACTTCCATATTAGGTAGAGGATAATTATCTTTGAGAGACACCATGTTTAAATTTCTAAAGTCCACACATAATCTGATATCCCCGTTCTTCTTCCTCACAAGAACTAGGTTTGAAACCCACATTGAATGCCTAATTAGTGTGATAATACCCCCATCTCTAAGCTTTACCAATTCCTCCTGCATTTTTGGTTCCAATGTTGGGTTAATAGGTCTTTGTCTTTGCCTAAATGGCTTTGCATCTGGCTTCAACAGGATTTCATGTTGAAACAAATCTTCCCTGTATGCCTTGAGATCTTCATAAGACCATGCAAACACATGTTTATATTTTCTCAATAATGCAATCAACATTCTTCAAATTGTCGGGCTGATTTTCTTTCCAATGTATACCTTTTTTGGTGCTAGTTCAGTCCCTAAATTGATTTCTTCAATGTCCTCTCTCATGACTGGTATCTGTCTCATAAGGGATCGATCATTCCCATCATATACCCTCTCCAATGCTACTAGCCCTTTGGGAAGCTTATTTGTTTTAAGCTGTAAGACCTCTTTCCCAAATATTGTTCGCTTTCCATCTACTTCTTCAAAAAAAGCATTGAAATCAACTTCTTGAGCTTCATAATGATCTATATAGTGAAGAAACTTCAAGAGGTCAACGTCATCATTAAAAACCTGCCAACTGTATATATTGTCAAGCACAATGGGTCTTGCTTTGAACTCAATCTAAAATACTCCAACGAATGTGATGTAATCTCTTCTTAGTGCTACATTGGCTAGAAAGTTTTCCATTATGTTCTTCGACCTTTCAATCCATTCAATGGAGAAAGCATCAAAAAATTCAATTGTATCCCATACAACATTCATGTACTACTTCAACCTCTTGTTTTTTGCTGCATATTTTGATTTAATTTGAGAAACAACAAGCTCATAATCCCCTAGAACAGCTAGCATCTTGATCTTATCTTTTACAGCCATATTCAATCGTGTTAGTAAAGCTTCATACTCTGTTATATTGTTCGTGCATTCAAATGCTAGAAAAAATGAATATTTAAAAGTAACTCCTTCAAGGGAAAGAAACACTATTCTTGCTTTGTTGCCTTCTTGGCTGCAAGCTCCATCAAAGTACATTTTCCACACTCCATCACAATTTTTTGCAACATGCTTATCAATGGGATCAATATTGACTAATTATGGCTGAGATGGTTCTATCTTAAAATTCCCAAGATCCATATCACAAAAGCAATTGACTTGATTTTGAGGTACACAATCTACAATTGGGTTCATCCTTGGCTCTTTGTACAACTTAACTTCCTGGCCATTCACTAGAATTGTTGCATAAGATAAATCAAATTGAACATTTCCCCCAACCGCAGCTGTCCATTGCCTTGATAGAAGTATCCCAAACTGAGGAGGAGTATCAATTACTGTTATATCTATACTGTAGGCCATCTGAGGATAAGCAGCTAATTTTATTTCAACATCTTTCATAACACCTACCACTGGAACAGGCCTACTATCCATTGCATAACACTTCCCTTCATTAGTATCTACCTACATACAAAGTTGTTTCATAACTCCAACTGGCATGATATTGATTGTAGCGCAAGAGTCTATCATGCAATTCCTCAACAGTTTGTTATTTATAAGGAGTGTGGTGAAAGGTTCAACTTGTGGGGAATTTACCAATACATCATTTAAGCACACTTCAGGGACAATCACTTTCTCTTGTTTATTAAATTCTTTAGTGGCCATTTGATTTTTAAGAATTTACACTTTTCTCATTTCCATTTGATATCAATTGAATTGCACTATCCCTATACTCCTTAATTCTCATCATCTCGAGCAGTGCAACATACATTTTTACTTGAGATAAAGCCTGAGAGAAATCGAATGAAAAACCCTCTGCCTTAGTCATCTTCTTTTGTTCTAATGTTTCTCCTTTGAATTCTTCCTTTTGGACAGTCTTCTACTCTTCTTTTTATGATTCTCTATTCTCGTCCTTCTGGGCAAGCATCCGTTTGTTCTCATTATGACGCTCATCTTTTGTTTTCTTCAAAACCCCTGGCGTCACTTCTTTGTCCTTCATGAATATACCCTTGGGAATGTTTTTCTTCTCATTCACTGTCTTGTTTCTCAACCAGTACTTGCTCTTTGCTTGTTCAACTGCAGCAATGGTTAACCTCCTCATTTCCTCTTTAGTAGGTCTCCTTATATTGCATTTCGTAGGCACCTCAGCAGAGTGATATTCTACAAGACTATCTTCAGAATCAAAAAAAACTTGTTGTTCAGCCATGTGGACATTACACCTCTGATTCAAAACATCATACTCACAACCTTCATCTTCTGAAGATAAATATCCATCCTCGTCAGGGTGAAAAGTACTCAAGGTCAAATACACTGTGTGATCCTCTCCATTGTCACCCACTAACATTCCTTCTTCTTGCATTTCTTGAGCTACAACACAATAATCTGAGGAATGTTTTTAATCACAAGTTTCACACCAAAGATTATTATTTACCATATATGCACCCTTCTTCCTTAATGGGTCATGTGTTTCCTTGTTCCTAGGTCTATCAATTACAAGTTTTCCATCTTTCCAATTTGTATTATAAGGAATATCATGTAACCTAGGCCTCTCACTTTTGTACATGTTCTCCTGTTTGTACTGATAATTATTTACTTGCTGAGAAGCCCTAGGATTATCTCTCCTACTAATCATCCTAGCAGCTTTCCTATTGTTTTCAATAGTTAATGCTATCTTTTGGGCTTCAGGTAAATCTCTTGGAAACCTATTTCTTAGCTCATACCCTATTTTTGGATCGAATGCTTTCAAATAGACACTCAATGTTGCTGAGTCTGGAAACTTTGACCCCAGTGGTATCTTATTTTGCAATTTGTTAAATCTCCGGTTAAAATCATAAATTGACTCATTCTGATTTTTTTGAATTCCCACTAATTCATGAAAATTAGCATCTAGTGCACATAGATTTCCATACTGTTCAAGAAATTGATCCTGAAATTCTTGGATAGAATTAATAGAAGCTGTTGGAAAGCCATTGAACCAATCCCTAGCTTTTTCAATGAGTGACATCATGAATAACCTCATATGTAAATCTTCATGTGCTATATCCAAGTCCTGGATAAAAGCATTAAAACTCCTCAAATGATCTTCAGCAGTAATTGCACTGCTCCCTGTAAACTTAGGAACAAGACTTCTCCAACTATTGTCCATAGGATAAGTGTATAATTGAAACCCTGTCAAATCAAATTGTCTGATCATTTTTGTGTATTGCTGAGGGGGAAGGTTATGCATGTGCTGATACTAGTACATTGGATTATTGTATTGTGTATGAAGATATGGCACATATTGCTAACCATGAGATGGTTGTCCATTTTTATGTTGTGTTGCAGCATATGGTGGATGGTTTGGTTGCTTGTATTGATTTCCAATCTGATTCTGAGGAACCTTTGGCTGATATGAAGACCCTACATTATTATTTCCTTGTTTATGAGGTGACACATACTTTGAAAGATTAGCTGCCTGAGCCTTTATTTGAATTTCTTGTAATTTCAAGTCTTGGATTGCTTTTATCATTTGGATCTTTTCCTGTTCAGCTTTTTCTCTTTCTACTTCTTGTTTATGAAACTCGAACTATGCTTCTATTTCTTCACGAGTTGAGAATTCATAATTTTCTTGAGGGATTAAATGATCAGTAGGCTCACTTTGATTACTCTCCATTCTTTGATCATATTCCTATTGACATCTGATTTGTTCAGCTTTGAGTTTAGCATCGAACTCTGCCTATTTCTAGGGATTATAAAAAGGATTTTTTTTGTGCTTTAGGAGTACAAGGTTCTACACTTGAATTATCTCTTAATGTATCGTAACGGTCATATGTCTCATTATTTGGTCTTGATACTTTTTCTTTGTTTGTTATGTAGATGTCATCCTCTTTCTTCTTACCCTTATCATCCTTATCACCCTTATGTGTCCACTTACTGTTGCCAGCAGGACCTCCATAAGGACCTCCTTTGTATTGGGATATTCTACCATTCATGTTGAATTGATGCAATGTCTTTGTCAGAGTTGCCACTCACTTTGTGAAAAGTGAGAAAAATGAAGCTATTCTTAATTTTACCCCCCAGTGGAATCACCTTTTCATAAACTTCTCAAATTATGATTTTTTCCTTAATGACTATGTATGATGATCATCAACCGGATAACCTATAATAAGTCCCCACTAGAGTCGCCAATTTGTTAGCTCTCAAAAATGCAGGTGAAATACCTCAAGAGGTTGCCAATCTATTGATACATTTCAGGGTAATAGACAAGGCCAAAAGATTTAGACCTTCTACTCTTCAGGTGCTGTCAGACCTAGGCGGGTGTACCTATAGTAATGAAGCAGACTTGACCAATATTTATTTCCTAAAACAATTTACCCACACTAGGAAATAGGAGTAGATAAATGGGTTTAAATTTGGTATAAATTGTATAAGCAATATCAAGGAAAAAATCTAATATGTTCATATGAAAAACTGAATGAAACTAACAACAAAATGGTAGAGACTAGTGCCTTATTTGGTGAATGGAGTCAAATGAAAATCTAAAATGAGTAACTCCTCTCTCGCATAAATTCAAATTTTTTGGCATATAGGTTTTAAGTTTATAACTGGTATAAACATGTAGGAATTAACTATTGAGTTCTTCTTAATGATCCAAATGGGATTCACTAATTACTATGATTGATTAAAAGGACTTAATCTTTCTTTGAAAGAACCAATTAATCCAATCACATAGGTACAATAAATGTGCCCTAATAAACTAAAGTGCATCCTTGACATATCAGTTTAAATAACTAGAAAACACCAACTTTGGAGACAACATCAACAATGCTTTCAATTAATACAACAAACAATTGAAACTAGAAAAATGCCACAAAATCAAACGATTTCCATTTACATCTCCATTATTTCTTACATGCATCATAGTCTCATACAAAAACCATTTTGTTTTCTGTATTTTCTATTCGCAATCTGTCTAACCCCCATTCGCTGTCAAAAGTAAGTATTTATACATCAGAAACCTGAAGAGTTGCGTCCCTTCATATTTGCATCTTAGGCAATCCTTGCATTCGGGCCTTTACCACTGTTCTTTGGACTTCCATGAAGACATCACGTAGTCTCCCCGACATTTTGAGTCTCTCCGACCACTAACAGGTTACATATCGAATTGATATCCTGTAGTCATACCGACACTTCAAGTCTCCTCGACGACTATTTTGTATCTTTGCTTATATCGCTATGTTCTCCTATAGTTATACCAATGCTATGTGTCTCTCTGACGGTTATTCCTTCAATCACAAGTATATCACTGAGACTCATGCTGATAAAAACCATCGCTATGACTTAAGGGTTCAGATATTTTTTCCACAGATTATTTGTGTCTTACCGAAACATCTCCTCAGGTTCAACTTCTGATCGCCGAGACTTAACAATTTTCCTGCCGATGAAGCAATCCTCAACATGACTCTCGTAGCTCTCACCGAACATACCTCCAAGTTTAAATCTTGTTACCATGACATAGGGGTTGGTAAGACTCCAAAACTTCATTCTGATGGCAACAATGGGACGCACCTTGGGCTTTATTGACAAGACCAAACAAATGTTGCAATACATTGCACCGATGACTACTATTTTGGCAACACAACTCTTTGCATTCCAATCAGTATGACTTACAATGGCTCGTTATGACATATACCGATAACCATTGTCTCAGAGATAAAATCCTTCTGTTGTTAACACAGTGAACTGCATCATGCAGATATGAATCCACAATTGTAATCCGATTGACAAGACATTCTCAACCTCTTGCCGATAAACTACAAAAAGATATATATTAGTATTAAATGCATTATGGATCGGGGAGACCCTCACCATCTCATGCTGATATGATTTATACTTTCAAATGCTTAGGAACAAGTGAATTCTAGGGGATCAAATGATGAAAACAAACTAAAACATGGGAATACATGATATGCAAATCGGATGGTATGGGAATTTTTTGGGAATTAATGAGTATGTGTAGCCATAAAATTTTCAAAATTTTACAGTTCTAACACGTTGTGGGTATACCTTGATGTTGTGTACCTTGGTAGTTTGTTTGGGGTACTTATTGTTGTTGTTGAGGAATACCTTGATGATGCATTTGGGGTATACCTTTTTATTGTGGGTTTTGCTGAGGGGTACCTTGGTAGTTTTTTTGTGGTAAACCTTGATGTTGTGGATTTTGTTGAAGGGTACCTTGGTAGTTCGTTTCTGGTACACCTTGATGTTGTCGATTTTGTTGAAGGGTACCTTGGTAGTTAGTTTGTGGTACACCTTGATGTTGTGGGTTTTGTTGAAGGGTACCTTGGTAGTTTGTTTATGGTACACCTTATTGTTGTGGATTTTGTTGAAGGGTACCTTGGTAGTTCATTTTTGTTACACCTTGCTATTGTGGATTTTGTTGAAGGGTACCTTGGTAGTTCAATTTTGTGACACCTTGTTGTTGTGGATTTTTTTGAAGGGTACCTTGGTAGTTCATTTTTGGTACACCTTGTTGTTGTGGATTTTGTTGAAGGGTACCTTGGTCGTTCATTTGTGGTACACCTTGTTGTTGTTGATTTTGTTGAAGGGTACCATGGTAGCTCATTTGTGGTACACCTTGATGTTGTGGATTTTGTTGAAGAGTACCTTGATAGTTCGTTTTTGGTACACCTTGATGTTGTGGATTTTTTTGAAGGGTACTGTGGTAGTTAGTTTGCGATACACCTTGTTGTTGTGGATTTTTTTGAAGGGTATCTTGGTAGTTCATTTGTGGTACACCTTGTTTTTGTGGATTTTGTTGAAGGGTACCTTGGTAGTTCATTTGTAGTACACCTTTTTCTTGTGTATTTTGTTGAAGTTTATTATTGTGCACTTTTCACACACATGCCCAACCTAAGGTAGGGACCCCATCTCTTTATTGGATTTCATCCCCATTTTTCTATAGGTTTTGTTGGATCTCAATTGTGTTTATGGTTTGTCCTTGATGACAAAATCTCTGATCCTTATGATTTATAATGGCACTTCTTTGATGTCTCTTGACTATTACAGAAAGTTATTTGTTATGCTTTAATTTCATGGTGATGAGAATTCTGGTTCAAGTTATGAATGCTATCTCTTTGATTGACAGAGTTTGGAAGATGGTTTCTTTGTCAGGATGGTTCTTTTTGCATATCACAGGTATTGGTTGTTTCTCATTCGGGCTTACACACATCAGCATGAGTATGGAAGGGTCTCCCCGATCCACTTTGAAATGTCTGAGTTTCCTATTGGCAAGAAATTTCTGATGTTATGTCAATTGAATCTAATAGTCTGGCAGCTTTCGGCGTGACATTGTTCGTGGTCTTGGCGACAAAAGAAAAATCTTTATCAGCATGAGCCAGAGGTCTTCGGTATAATGTTTCATCGAATATGTTATGTCTTACTGACCTGCTTCAGAATGAGCATATTGGCAAAGGAAACTGTCCTCGGGGTAATGTCATAGCGAGTCTTTCTTGTCTTACTGACTCATGCTCAAAAGGTTTTATCTATTTTTCGGGAGGAGTCTCACCGAAATACTCTTTGTGAGAACCTTAGCCAAACTGAGCGGTATCAGGCTGAGGTCTTGGTGATTTCACTTGGTCTCACTGACTAGTGCATGTGGAAGTCTATTGGCAAAAGTTGTGGCGTTGTTATATGGTCTTGGCGAATTTGATTTGTTACACCGTCTGAAAACATGAAAGTAGTCTCTTCGGCAAGAGATAGGGTTTTCAGCAAGAGGTCTCAGCGAGTGACCTTCGGTCTCACCAATGGAACATAAAGGGACTTCGTCGGCATAAGAACTGGATTGTCTCAGCGACACCGGATGAAAGGATGACTTTTGGTATGACTCATGCACTCTACAAGAGGTCTCCCCAACTTTAATATGTCTCGCCGATGGAACAGAAAAGAACTTTATTGGCATAGGATCTATCTTGTCTCGGTGACTCAGTGAATAAAGTTTTTCGGTATGTCAAAGTTTTTTCTCCAAGAGGTCTCCCTGAAGGTTGTATGTTATAGTGATAGTAAATGAAACTAAAGGGCATCTCGGTAAGAAGCTTCCTCATGTCTCAGCGAAAGAATAATATTCTAAGGAAGTCCTTCGGTGTAGCATGATTCGATATGTCTTCTCTCTGAATCTGATGTGTCATAGTGAAAGTGAATTGAATGTCTGGCAACGTTAAAGTTTCCTTCGGCATAATGTGTCATCGATGGAAATAAAAAGGTTTAGGGCAAAATTTTTGAGCTTATTCTTTTTGACTGGGAATCAAACCCTAGCCTGGCAGCCATCATGAGTGTTTATGTTTCTGTTGTTGCTGACTGTAACAGTTCTTTCAGAGGTTTATGGAAGGCTTATTTGGTGCATTTTTGACTGGAAGCTTGACAGTGGATAATGGAGCCATGGGAGTTATAGATCTGTCTGGTATTTTATTTATGCGTTTCATACTATGCATATTAGTTTATAATCACCATTTTCTTTAACTGCTCTCTGCATCTCTATGACATATGATGTACTTTCTTTCATACATTAGATGTTATGATTATTTGTGGTGGGCAGTTGTGCATTTTATGCAGAGAAATGATCTCACATGTTTCAGATTTGTTGAGAATGGCTCTTAGCTGGGTTGGTTGTTTTGCCGTTACTCCTGAAGACAGTTACCTATCTGGCATGTAAATTAAGATGTATATATAAAAGCAGAAAACTTAGTTTTCTGTTCGACAGTTGATTTAATTCTAAGACTATCATTCCTTGGCTATATAAAAATATTTGGATAAAACTCTGCAATAAAATCTGTATAATAAGATGCAGAGATTGTGAGTTTCTTCTCTATGAGTTATTTTAGGGATTCAGTTATTGAATCTTTAAGGTATTCTGTAAATGAGAAAACAGAGAGATAAGTGTTTAACTGAAAACAAAGAAACCCTCTGAATCATTATTATTGTTCAAAACATAATTTGAGGGGTTGGTACTCCTTGAGATAGATATCTCTAAATGAGGGGTTGGTGCTCCTTGAGTGGGTGCTCAAAAATCAGCCTATAAGGCATTGTGAACAGTTGATTATAAGATTAATCCAGGAAGGCATTTTAGGGAGTGGTTTTTATACCCCAGGAGGGTTTTCCACTTGGAAAAATATTGTGCCTCTTTGTTCTTCTGTGTTCTTTTTGTTTTACTATGCTGTTGTTGTTTCTGTTCACTGTTGAGTTATTACTTTTCTCAATTCTGTTTATGAATGATTAAATTCAACTCATGAATGCATTAATCAGAGTAATATTGAGAACAAATCAGTGATATGTTTTGAAATTTTGAAAAATTGGTCAAATCTGTTAAGACACTGATTCAACCCCCCCTCTCAGTGTCATTTTAACTCCAACAATTGGTATCAGAGCATAGGGTCCTCTGTTTGGTTTAATTACCTTGGATTAATCTTGGTCTTGGAGTTTGTTTTTAATGGCACATTCTCAAGAAGGTTCCTCTGTAACCAGAGCTCCGTTATTTGATGGAACAGATTATGTGTTCTAGAGAATAAGAATGGAATCTTTTCTTGTTTCTTTTGATGTTGATGTTTGGAGCATTATTTTAGAAGATTACAATGTACCAGCCACTATTCCCACTGATGCTGTTGAGAAAAAGAAGTATGAAACAAATGCCAAAGCTAATCATTCCATCTTGTGTGGATTAACTAAAGATGTGTTCATTAAAGTCATGCATTGAAAATCTGCTCATGGAATCTGGGAAAAACTTGAAACTATATATCAAGGGAATGAGAAAGTCAAACTGTCAAAAATCATTACTCTCAAACATCAATTTGAGGAGTTGAAAATGAAGGATGATGAGAAAGTAGCTGAATATTTCCTAAGAGTTGATGAAGTTGTCAATGGAATGAAAGGTCTAGGTCAAGAGGTTAATGAATTTGATGTGGTCACAAAAGTTGTTAGGTCCTTACCATCTAAATTTGAATCTAAGATTTCTGCCCTAGAAGAAAAGAAACACTTTGATAAGCTTACCTTAGACAACCTGCAAGGAATACTTATTGCCTATGAAATGAGAACTAGCAAAAACAATTCAACAGGAAAAGAAATTGCCTTTAACTTTGAAAAGAAAGAAAAAGTTGATGTCAGTGAATCAAAGTTGACTGATTCTAAAGAATCTCATTTTGTTAGAAGATTTAAAAAGGGATCAGGAAAATATAAGGGAAAACTTCCCTTTAAATGTTTTAACTATGGAAAAATAGGTCACTTTGCTGCAAAGTGTCCCTATGATGATCAAATCTATGACAACGAGACAACTGAAATATAGCCTAAGAAGAAGGCTTTCAAACCTAAACGAAACTTCAATTTTAAAAAGAAGAAAAGTCTGTTTAGTAAGGATGAATCTGATATTGAGTCTGAAGACTCATCAGCTAATGAAGTTGAAACTTTGTTCATGGCTGAATTTACTCAGCAAAATGATTCTAACACCTTTGACACTGAAGAAGGTGAAGTAGATCTTGAAAGTGAGCTGAAATGTGCTCTTCAAGAGGTCAGAAAACTCAAAAAACAAGTTCTTACTCAAGAACATAAACTAGATCAAGAATTGATCTCTCTGAAAACTCAGCTTGAAGAAGCTAAAAGAGCTGAAGTTTGTCTTAGAGAGACTGTAAGTTGCAAAGATCATGAATTTCAAAAACTGGAACAAGAAGTAGTCCTTCTTAGGAAGGAAATTGAAAAATATGAAAGCACTCTAAAACTGAATGAGATACTCAACAAACAAAAGGTGTATAAAGATAAATCTAGTGTTGGTTTTGAAAAGGGTGAATGCTCAACTGACAAAGAAAAACAAAACCCCTCTTCTGAAGTAAAAAATTCAGGTTCAAATCACTCAGAATCTGGTAAGGATCATGCTAAGTTTTTTAAAGGTAATAGACCTTCATACAATGTCAATTCTTTTTTCTATGGTTATTGATTTTTCTACAACAAATTTGGTCATAAGGTGAGCACTTGGAGGCTTATGAATTCTAGAATACCCAGGTTTGGTCTTAGGCAAACACTATGGTTTTGTTAGAGAGATCAGATGTTTTAAATGCAATACTTTAGGACATTCTGTCAAACAGTGCAAAACTGATATGCAATCGAAACAAAATAAAATTAAAAAGGTTTGGAAAACTAAGAATGTCAACAACATTGAACAAAATATGTTGGTTCAAACTGCTTTTCATTCCAACAAAAAGGACTTATGGGTCCTGGATAGTGGATGTTCTAACCATATGACTGGCGATAAGGACAAGCTTATAAAACTTGAAGATTATGTAGGTGGATATGTCAAGTTTGGTGATAACTCTAGTATTCAAATTAAAGGTAGAGGTTCACTTCTTCTAAATGAAGAAACTCCTATCTATAATGTGTACTATGTGGAAGGTCTCAAGCACAATCTTCTAAGTGTTAGTCAAATCTGTGATAGTGGTTATCATGTTCTTTTTAGTTCGCAGGCATGTGAGATTAAGAACAAGCTTGGAAAGGTTGTTGCAGCTGGAAGGAGGACAAAAGGAAATGTGTACAACCTCCTTGACTCATCTTGCAATGACAATATTCAAGGTATGTGTCTAATGGGACAAATTGAAGAGAGCTCGTTATGGCATAAAAGATTAGGACACATAAACTTTGAAAATCTGGTTAGAATCAGTAAGAATCTGTTAGAGGTTCACCAATTCTTAACAAGCCAGAAAATTTTGTGTGCAAAGAATGCTTAAGTGGTAAACAAACTAAAATCAGCTTCAAGACAAAAGAACATTCTTCTTCAAAACCTTTACAGCTTGTGCATACTTATTTATGTGGACCAACTAGAACAAGGTCTATTAATGGTGAAAAATAATTTATGCTTTTTGTAGATGATTATACTAGAATGGTTAGGGTCACATTTCTTAAGCACAAATCAGAAGCCTTTGAAAGGTTCAAAATCTTTTGTAAAATGGTTGAAAAGGAATCTGATCTGAAACTCAAATTCCTTCGATCAGACAAAGGAGGTGAATTCACCTCTCAAGATTTTATTGATTACTGTGAACAACACGGTATTAAAAGGCAGTATGCTGCAACTAAAACACCTCAAAAAAATGGGGTAGTTGAACGTAAAAACATAACTGTAAAAGAAATGGCTAGAACCATGCTAGATGAAGCTAAATTGTCTAATATGTATTGGAAAGAAGTTGTTTATACAGCTGTATACATTTTGAATAGAGTGTAGCTTAGGGTGAAATCTAAACACACTCCTTATGAACTGTGGTATGGAAAAACTGCTTCTGTCAAATACTTTAAAATTTTTGGAAGTAAGTGTTTTATCAAAAAGGATGATGATAATCTTGGAAGTTTTCAATCCAAAAGTGATGAGGGTATCTTTTTGGGATACTCAACTCACAACAAAGCTTATAAATGTCTCAACAAAAGGCTTAATAAGATTGTTGAAGTTGTTAATGTAAAATTTGATGAAAGACCACATTTGAATGCTGAATCTTTGCAAAATAATGAGGAAGAAGAACTTGAATTTGAAATAATTTCTGAAGGAGCTGGAACAACAAAGTCTATTACTGAATCAGCAAGCCCTAAAAATGAAAATGCAAGTCCTGAAAAGGTTGCATCAAATGCTCCTTCAAAAACTCTAGCTATATACCACCCCAAAGATCAGATTATTGGGGATAAAAATGCAGGAGTTCAAACTAGAAGAAAGGATGCAGAATCTGATGAAAAGGCACAAATTGCTTTCTGTCTAGTTACTCAGTTTGAGCCTAAATTTTTTAATGAAGCTCTCACAGACTCATGTTGGCTTAATGCTATGCAGGAAGAAATTGATCAGATTGAGAAAAATCAGACTTGGGAGTTAGTCCCAAGACCAAATGACAAGAATGTCATTGGAGGCAAATGGATATATAGAAACAAGGTTAATGAAAATGGTAATGTTATTCGCAACAAAGAAAGATTTGTCTTCAAAGGCTATGCTCAACAAGAAGGTATTGATTTTGGTGAAACCTTTGCACCTGTTGCTAGACTAGAATCTATCAGAATATTCTTGGCTTATTTTGTTTACAAAAACTTTACTATTTATCAAATGGATGTCAAAACTACTTTTTTGAATGGCTATTTAGATGAAGAGGTCTATGTTGAACAAGCTTGAAGGATTTATATGCAAAGATAATCCTAACCATGTTTACAGGTTGAAAAAGGCTCTCTATGGCTTAAAACAAGCACCTAGAGCTTGGTACTCTAGGCTGGACAGTCACTTAATTTCTAATGGCTTTGTTAGAGGAGGTGTAGACAGTAATCTTTATGTTAAAACTGAAGGTTCTGATATTTTGGTTGTTGAAATTTACATTGATGATACTATCTTTGGCTGCAATAATGTCACTTTGAGTAAAAAGTTCTTTCAGATTATGGAATCTGAGTTTGAAATGTCAATGCTAGGAGAATTAAATTTCTTTCTGGGTCTTCAAATCTCTCATTGTGAGAATGGAATATTTCTTTCTCAATCCAAATATGCTAGAGAGATGCTTAAGAAATTTCAAATGGATGAATGCCATCCAGTTAGCACTCCAATGGTTACTGGTTGCAAACTTACTAAGGTTGATGATTCTCCTAATACAAATCAAAGAAAATATAGATAAATGATCAGCAGTCTCTTATATTTAACTACCTCTAGACCTGACATTATGCAGGTAGTTTGCATTGTTGCACATTTTCAGGCATCCCCTAAAGACTCTCATGTTACTATTGTTAAATGGATCCTTAGATACATTCAGGGCACTCTTGATTATGGTATTTGGTATCCTAGGAGCAATGATTTCTCTTTGATTGCTTATACTGATGCTGACTGGGCTGGTTGTTTGGATGATAGGAAAAGCACCAGTGGTGTTGCATTCTTTCTTGGTGATCGTTTAGTGGCATGGCACAACAAGAAACAAGTATCTGTCTCTCTTTCTACTACTGAAGTAGAATATATTGCTGCCACTTCATGCTGTACTCAAGTTCTATGGATGAGTCAGACTCTTTCAGATATGGGTATTGATGTTTCTAAACCTGTTTCCATTCTTTATGATAACACTAGTGCGATAAATATTTCAAAAAATCTTGTTATGCACTCTCACACGAAACATATTGCTATTAAGTTTCATTTTCTTCAAGAAAAGGTTTTGGCTAATGAAGTTTGCTTACAGTTTGTTGGATCTCAAGATCAAGTGGCTGACATTTTCACTAAGCCCTTAGCCAAAGAGCTATTTGAAAGGATGAGACTTCGGTTGGGAGTTATCTCTCAATCATTACTTCACTGAATCTCCAAGCTACTACTTAGGGGGAGCAAATTAAATATTTTCATTCACTTATTGCTCTCCTACAATTTTGGTTACTGCACTACTACTTTTTTTTTTTTGCAACTGTTTCTCATGATATTTTGGTTGGCTTCTCAATTGTGTTTCATGGCAATGCACATTCTTCTCTTCTATTCTTTGTCATTGAGGAAAAAAGGGGGAGAGTCATTTGTGTTTTTCCTTCAAGGACAAAGGGGGAGTTTGTTGGATCTCAGTTGTGTTTATGGTTTGTCCTTGATGACAAAATCTCTGATCCTTATGATTTATAATGGCACTTCTTTGATGTCTCTTGACTATTACAGAAAGTTATTTATTATGCTTTAATTTCATGGTGATGAGAATTCTGGTTCAAGTTATGAATGCTATCTCTTTGAATGATAGAGTTTGGAAGATGGTTTCTTTGTCAGGACGGTTCTTTTTGCATATCACAGGTATTGGTTGTTTCTCATTCGGGCTTACACATATCGGCATGAGTATGGGAGGGTCTCCTTGATCCACTTTGAAATGTCTGAGTTGCCTATCGGCAAGACATTTCTGATGTTATGTCAATTGAATTTAACATTCTGGCAGCTTTCAGCGTGACATTGTTCGTGGTCTTGGCGATAGAAGAAAAATCTTTATCGGCATGAACCAGAGGTCTTCAGTATAATTTTTCATCGAATATGTTATGTCTTATTGACCCGCTTCAGAATGAGCATATCGGCAAAGGAAATCATCCTCGAGGTAATGTCATAGCGAGTCTTTCTTGTCTTACCAACTCGTGCTCAAAAGGTTTTATCTATTTTCCAAGAGGAGTCTCACCAAACTACTCTTTGTGAGAACTTTGGCCAAACTGAGCGGTATCGGGCCGAGGTCTTGGCGATTTCACTTGGTCTCACTGACTAGTGCATGTGGAAGTCTATCAGAAAAAGTTGTGGCATAGTTATATGGTCTTGGTGAATTCGATTTGTTACACCGACCGAAAAAATGAAAGTATTCTCTTCTGCAAGAGAGGGTTTTCGGCGAGAGGTCTCAGCGAGTGACCTTCGGTCTCGTGAATGGAACATAAAGGGACTTCGTCGGCATAAGAACTGGATTGTCTCAGCCACACCGGATGAAAGGATGACTTTTGGTATGACTCATGCACTCTATAAGAGGTCTCCCCAACTTTGATATGTCTCACCGATGGAACACAAAAGAACTTTGTCGGCATAGGATCTATCTTGTCTCGGTGACTCAGTGAATAAAGTTTTTCGGTATGTCAAAGTTTTTTCTCCAAGAGGTCTCCCTGAAGGTTGTATGTTACAATGATAGTAAATGAAACTAAAGGGCATCTCGGTAAGAAGCTTCCTCATGTCTCAGCAAAAGAATAATATTCTAAGGAAGTCCTTCGGTGTAGCATGATTCGATATGTCTTATCTCTGAATCTGATGTGTCATAGCGAAAGCAAACTGAATGTCTGGCAACGTTAAAGTTGCCTTCGGCATAATGTGTCATTGATGGAAATAAAAAGGTTTAGTGAAAATTTTTTGAGCTTATTCTTTTTGACTGGGTATCGAACCCTAGCCTGGCAGCCATCATGAGTGTTTATGTTTCTGTTGTGGCTGACTGTAATGGTTCTTTCAGAGGTTTATGGAAGGTTTATTTGGTACATTTCTGACTGGAAGCTTGACAGTGGATAATGGAGCCATGGGAGTTACAGATCTGTCTGGTATTTTATTTATGCGTTTCATACTACACATATTAGTTTATAATCACCATTTTCTTTAACTGCTCTCTGCATCTCTATGACATATGATGTATTGTCTTTCATACATTAGATGTTATGATTCTCTGTGGTGGGCAGTTGTGCGTTTTATGTAGTGAAATGATCTCACATGTTTCAGATTTGTTAAGAACGACTCTTAGCTGGGTTGGTTGTTTTGTCGTTACTCCTGAAGACAGTTACCTATCTGGCATGTAAATCAAGATGTATATATAGAAGCAGAAAACTTAGTGTTTTGTTCGATAGTTGATGTAATTTTGAGACTATCATTCCTTGGATGTATAAAAATATATGGATAAAACTTTGCAATAAAATCTGTATAATAAGATGCAGAGATTGTGAGTTTCTTCTCTATGAGGTATTTTAGGGATTCAGTTATTGAATCTTTAAGGTATTCTGTAAATGAGAAAACAGAGAGATAAGTGTTTAACTAAAAACAGAGAAACCCTCTGAATCATTATTATTGTTCAAAACATAATTTGAGGGGTTGGTACTCCTTGAGATAGATATCTCTAAATGAGGGGTTGGTGCTCCTTGAGTGGGTGCTCAAAAATCAGCCTATAAGGCATTGTGAACAGTTGATTATAAGATTAAGCCAGGAAGGCATTTTAGGGAGTGGTTTTTATACCCCAGGAGGGTTTTCCACTCGGAAAAATATTGTGCCTCTTTGTTCTTCTATGTTCTTTTTGTTTTACTATGATGTTGTTGTTTCTGTTCACTGTTCAGTTATTACTTTTCTCAATTCTATTTATGAATGATTACATTCAACTCATGAATGCATTAATCAGAGAAATATTGAGAACAAATCAGTGATATGTTTTGAATATTTGAAAAATTGGTCAAATCTGTTAAGACACTGATTCACTCCCCCCTCTCAATGTCATTTTAACTCCAACAGGTTTAACCTCTTCCCCTTTAGGAATAGGTTCTATGAGTTTTGATTTTTGGCCCCATCTAAAGAGATCATTGATTTATCTATACTTTCGGTTGTGTTTTTTCTAGCTTCTAGATCCGTTGTCATCACTCAAATCCCTTATCTTGACCTAGGACCCAATCATCAAGCTAAATTGGCTAAGTGAGTGAAGGCCTTCAGGGATTTCATCCTGGTCCAAATTCCCCAATTGGTGCAACATTTCAAAAAATCTAGGATAGCAAGAAATTCCCGATGTTGATTTTTGCGGGGAATCTGACGGTGTCTAGATTCTCTAAGTCCACCCCTGGGTCATATCTTTGAGCCTTGAGTCAGCATCTTTTGGAACGAAGGGTAGATGGGTGAATTTAATGCAATTTTAAGCAACTATTTAAGGGATATCTGGGTGCCCTTTCCCCATTTTATGCTTTGATACTGGTGCCTTCAAACTTATCCTCAAATTGGTGACTAGATTTGGAGGTCAAATTAGAACATA